>JAXIVJ010005744.1:5000-71813 GCA_036785665.1 Chirona hameri
TACATACTCCATGTCCGCTGAAGCTTGTTGATGAAGCTGATGTGGTACGCGTGTGATCCACCTAACGTTTGTAATATAGCTACATACTCCATGTCCGCTGAAGCTTGTTGATGAAGCTGATGTGGTACGCGTGTGATCCCCCTAACGTTTGTAATATAGCTACATACTCCATGTCCGCTGAAGCTTGTTGATGAAGCTGATGTGGTACGCGTGTGATCCACCTAACGTTTGTAATATAGCTACATACTCCATGTCCGCTGAGGCTTTGTAATATAGCTACGCGTGTAATATAACGTTTCAAGAGACCTGTTCAAAACGCTGTCAAATTACTATTCTGTTCAAACCTTTATAACATCCGAAACTCAGCACAAACCCCGCAGACTTTCCGTTCATCACAAAATCGAAAGTCATCGGAAACCACATCGAAAATTGTAACCGTGGAACTGTGTAACATCAGACATCTTCATCAGAAACCTTCCTGCTGTTTTGCCCGGCTCCGGCTGGCCGACGCCCCCGGGCACATTCATTCCAATTTCGTGACCTCCCCGGCCTGGCGCCGCAGCCGCCGCAGCCGCCGGCGAGGCTTAGCCGAGACAGCTAGTGTGATTTAGTTGTACGGCTAGCGTGATTTAGTTGCACCCAGCTGCGCTTTCGCAGCTTGGGCTGTTGACACCCGACAAAGCTGGGATCTGGCCAGCACTAGTGAAGGCTGCCAGACGGTCAGGACAGGTGAACTGTGTTCGGAGTGCACATAGGTCGTGTTTTCACTGTGTGATGTGAACAAGGGTGATGTCAGAGTATTGGGTTTTGTGGTCTGTTTGGTGTTGGAAAACCTTGATGTCACTCGTTGCTAGGCTCTACTTTCAGAGCATGTCGTACGAACAGGCTGCGGTTTGATCTGTCAATTTAAACCCGAATATTGTTTGTCGAGGTGTGTGTTTGCATATCTTCAGACTCCTTCCTTCACATCTTTTGACTTGATGTTTGCCAATGTGTTGCGGGTGCAGTTGCGTTATGCAGTTCAAAGTGGTAACTAGTAGTAACTATTAAATTGAATAGCACCGTGGATGAATGCACTCAACACAGTTCAACACATTCCACGGGGGGGGGCAGCAGGGGAAAATGCCCCCCCCCCCCCCACAGGAATCGGGGGTGGGGAGGGGAATTCAGTACAAGTATGCCCCCCGTGCGTTCCCTGCACTGAACGTGAAAAATAATTATCCTAGGAGAAAACTGGAAACGTTAAAAAAATTGCGGGAAAGTTAACAATTTATTGTACAAATTGTTTTCGCAATGCAGTCAAAATCCAGCTATCCACAGTAAAAAACTGGAACATTTCCCGCCGCTTCGCGGTATGACACAAATTTCGCAATTGCTTATATACAAATTTGTAAAATGGCAACATGAATTCCATTACGTGTCTGGCAGAGGCTCTCCTTGGCGGTAATTGCTGGCCCCAGGGCCCACTCCGTTCATAAAACATTAACTTTCAAGCGGGCTACATGTTTAGCTAGCTTGGCGGTAATTGCTGGCCCCAGGGCCCACTCCGTTCATAAAATATTAACTTTCAAGCGGGCTACATGTTTAGCTAGCTTGGCGGTAATTGCTGGCCCCAGGGCCCACTCCGTTCATAAAATATTAACTTTCAAGCGGGCTACATGTTTAGCTAGCTAGCCTGCCGAGTTCCGAAAAAGGCGACGCGAACGCAAGGACGCGGACATCGGCACCCGGAAGCTGCTCTAGCGGTGCCCAACTTGCTGGACCGAAGAGCTAATAGTGGGGACCAGGCCAGGACCATCTCCCCCAAGCCATCTCCCACCAGGCTCCTCAAGATCCACAGGGACCATTTATGCGCGGAAAAGTCGTTCTACCTCTTGCTGCTTTCATTCCATTTGAACTATTACCAGTTGTTTGTTACAGTTCGGTACATATGTATACAGTTATTATTATCATATGTACTATTGAGCCCTGATTGTCACCGGTCATCGTGATTTACAATCCGAGGCTAATGTATATGAAAAACTACATTCATTTCAATATTTTGTATCATACGAGATGTGTAACCAGAAAATGGGGTTACCTAAGGCTTGGCTCCAATCACGGTCTGGTTCCATTATGCAAATTTCGTTTTCCAAGACATAAAATTAACATTTTCACGCCGCTTCACGGCGTCACATCAATGGCCATCGTCATAACGAAGCCATCGTCATCGTCTTCAGTTCGTCGTAACGCTAAATTTAATTAATAGCATTTGTAGCTTCTTATCCTCTATAAAGTCCACCGCCTATATTTATGGTTTTTATCAGGCAAACCCGTAAACATTTCGCACCGCTTGGCGGCGGTAAATAACAAGTAGGTACCTACTTAGTACCTACTTGTTACAAGTAGGTACCTACTTTAAACAAGTAGGTACTATAACATGCAAATCCACAGTGCAAATGCTGCAAAGGCTTAATTAAATACACGCAGAAAAAATGGGGGGTACATTTTCTCGTCATTTCAGCCGACCCCCCCCCCCCCCCCCTCCCACACACACTAAAAAATTATCGGTGACGCCCCTGCAAGTTGGTATGAGATAAACGTTATTATTATTTATATGTGTATATGCTACGCAATTTCGCGTGTTTGTGTTTTTTCCCCGAAAAAGGGAATTTCTTAACCCGCGCACTGCAGGGGGTTTGATTTCCGCCCCCTCAGGTTTTTCAAAGATAGCGAAAAAACGGCGGCGCGCAGCGCCGCTGGGTTTTGGCACACCTGTTTAGGACATCAATTGCGCACACTTTGAAAACAAAAATATCCCCAGGTCATCTCAGGTCAGGTCACCAGACCAGGTCAAGTGACCCCACCTCCAAAAATGTTTGCAGTTGTGCCAAAGCCAGAGTTTTTCACCGATCAGTTTGAAACTTACAAGATGTCATGAGGGCATAAGTACTTACAATTCTTTTATCTCGGGAATTTTGATATTGGTGACTTAAGGTCAGGTCAATTTCGTAACCTCCCCATAATAAGTCAATGGGGAAATATACAAAGCTTCGTATTTCAAGGATATGCATGATATTAGTCCAATTACTTCTTGATCATGTTATTATAGCATATGCTTGATGATCCAAGTGTAATTTTTGTTCAGTGACCCCTATTGGGTCATTTGAGGTCATGCGAGGTCATCATCACGTTTTTGTTAATAACTCCTGAGATAATGAAGATAGAGAAGTAAAACAGAGATAAATGTGTTTGTATCGTCGAGACACGTCTCCCAATATGCAACATGTCCTACTTGGGTCACCACTTGACCTTGACCTGAGGTCAAATTGTTAAGTTGACTTAACAAGGTCACCATGTACATTATTCAAAGAGCCTTGACAAGATAAACACAATGGCGTAAACAGTTTTTCGTTATCTTTATTAAGTAAAAGTTAATAGCAAAACGATTTAGCAAAAAAAAAAGATTTTTTCCCTTTTTGACCTCTGGAGCCTCAAATATTGACCTGAGATGAAATCTGAGGACACCTCAGCGATTTAAAATTTCACTGGCTGGCGTTTTCTTTTTACCGTTTGTTTCTAACTATCATCGTTTCTGAGATATATGGGAATTTCTGGAGCGATGTCCTAAAACAGGAAAAAAAACTGGAAAATTTGACCTTTGATGACCTCTGGTGACCTCAATTTTGACCTGACCTAAAAGAACACTGAATACTTTCGATAGAACATGTATTAAGCTATCAAATACCTTTTTCCGCTTGTCGCTACGTAGCGTAGTTTTTTAGATCTCAGGGAGGAGGGGGGGGGGCGGAAATCAACCCCCCCTGCAGTTCATGTTCGGCGCAAAGCCCCTGCAGTGCGTGGGTTAAGCTCGAATAACAAAATAAGGTGACCGGCCTAAATCCACGGAGAAAACAAAATTGGGGGTACCTTTTCGCCACAAAAAGATGCCCCATCCCCCAGGGGGATGCACCTTTTCGCCACAAAAAGATGCATCCCCCCCCCCCAGGCGAGGGGATGGATCCGCCAGGGGTTCCATTCAAAAGCAAATTAAGTGACGTTTCAAGACTAATGGAATCAAATATAATCTATTAATTTCGGAATATGTTATAATAAGGTTGCTGCTAGCCCACTAAGCATAATGCAGCTTATACCAAACAACACCGGGCATCTAAAAGCTGCTCTTTTCCTTTGTTGAGTCAGCTCGGCGGTACGGCGGCTCGAGGGAACGTAGGTAGTCTGTCGCAAGAGAATGATGTGAGGAGCCAGTCTAGCAGGCCAGTGCAGCGGCGCCACGTGGCCAGATGCCATAACCATCAGGAAGTGGCTTTACGTATCACTAGTGGTGCGGGAACCTGGCGTTTTTGTTTGCTTTTTTAGTACGTAACCTGGTCCACGAGAACGTGGGCGCCGGCGAACACAAACTAAGCCAGCACTTACTTGCTCCTGAGTGGTGTCAGAACATCTGGTCATACCTGGAATGCTGGAATGGGAATTGGGACTGTCTGAACTGACTGTTGAGGGGGGGGGGGGGTTCTCGGGACTGAATATTGATAACTGATAAGAAGTTGTGGCTGTGTTGCTTTGCAAAGTTGAGAGGGCATTCTAAGGTGCCGTCTAACGTCTCTAAGGTATGACCATGGAGTAGATAAGTACTTCTCTACTCCATGGTCTGACATAAGACAATTAAATTAATATATATATATATATATACATATATATATATATATATATATATATATATATATATATATATATATATATATATATATATATATATATATATATATCCGTCCGGTTATATATTTGAGGTTACGTGTCCGACTGCCGTCGCCAAAGTGCGGGGGGGGGGGGGGGGCTGTCAGAGCGTGGCCCGCAGTATGAGCAGCAGCACCAGTTGAGTCGCCATGTTGCTGATGATGACACGTCACCTATCACCCGCCCCGCACTGGTGGCAGCATATGGACAATGGGTTCCGGCGACGACCAGCGCGCGGGCGGCGGCAGACGAGCCTATTTATACATACCAGCTGGCCTCGGGGGACCTAGGGGAGGGGGGGGGGGGCTCGGACGGAGGTGACACAGACTCCAGGCATCAATCTTCTCCGTCCTCAGCTCCGGCGTGGGTGGGTGGGGGGGGGAGGAGGGGGGGGGGGGAGGGTGCTGACTACCCCCTTTCGCTCCTGCTCGACCCTGGCGACATATAACGTCTACGACCGAGGGCTGGAGTGCCTGACGACGACGACCCTTGAAAGGGGGACTGAACGGAACGGAACGAGACGGGCCTTGGCCGCTACCTTGACACTCGACAGCCTCTGGCTATAACCCTGAGAGGGGGCTTGGGCGGGGACGGGGACGGGGACGGGGACGGGGACGGGGACGGGGACGGGGACGGGGACGGGGACGGGGACGGGGACGGGGACGGGGACGGGGACGGGGACGGGGACGGGCCTACAAAATACCGTTTTATAACTATACATAGTTTGCTTTACGACATAGGAATGTTAAAGGAGACTGCTATTTTATAATAACAGTCTAAGACACACTCATAGTATCCCAGGGTCCGTCTGGGCTTTGCGTCCCTCTTGCGCCCGCGCAGCATTCCTGCAGCATTCCTGCAGCATTCCTGCAGCATTCCTGCAGCATTCCTGCAGCATTCCTGCAGCATTCCTGCAGCATTCCTGCAGCATTCCTGCAGCATTCCTGCAGCATTCCTGCAGCATTTCTGCAGCATTCCTGCAGCATTCCTGCAGCATTCCTGCATAATTCCTGCAGCATTCCTGCATAATTCCTGCAGCATTCCTGCAGCATTCCTGCAGCATTCCTGCAGCATTCCTGCAGAATTTCTGCAGCATTCCTGCAGCATTCCTGCAGCATTCCTGCAGCATTCCTGCAGCATTCCTGCAGCATTCCTGCAGCATTCCTGCAGCATTCCGTAGACTCTGACGGGCGACGCCACCGCTTGGATGCTATCCTCATGCATGGTGCCAGTAATGACGTCATAACACCAGTTGAGGTGCGTCATTCCGCGCATTGAAATAGTGACGGGCAGGGGCGGCGCCACATATTTTTGTCAGTGGGGGGGGGGGGGGGGCAAGTCGAAATTTAGGGGGACTCCATTTGAGAGGGGGTCTCCATTTAAAAAGGGGCCTTTGACCTCCATAGGGCTCCTCTCACCTTTCCTCTGGCTTCCCGAGGGCCGCTTATGGACTTCAGGAGCACCTCTGACCTCCATAGGACCCCCTCTGGCCTACAGGGGACCAGGGGCGTAGACAGGATTTCTCCAGGGGGGGGATGGGATCAGAGGGACCCTCGTAGCCAAGGGGGCCCACATAATTAAAATAGCACAGCATGTTGTATGTTGTGACAAATAACTTTCGACAACGAAATAAATTATTTTTATTTTTGGGAGTCAATACCCAAAATTGCGAAAATCCGCAATAGCCATTTCAATATAATGTTATTTTCTTTCTTTCAGTTTTTAATTTGCAATTTGCTTCAAAACTAGATTGTCTACGGTTTTTCAAACATTTTTTTTTTAAAACCAAAAATGGCATGCCAGGACGTGATTAACCCTCGCCCTACGGAATCTTTTTTCACCTTCGCCCTACGGGGGGGGGGGGCCTGACAGCCCCCTGTTAATTTCCAAACCAAGCAACTTAGAGAAATGCGGTAAGTACCAGCATGTTGCCTGTCATGAGAGGAATCTAACAGTATGCGATTGTTAGGTTTCAGGTCAACGGGTGACCTTCCAGGTCAAGTAAATGACCTCGGATTTACCACGTCCAGAACAGCGATTTTGCTCTTCAGAAAACCTAAAAATTAGAAATTGATTAATGTAAATAAAAAGGCAGGTTCCAAGACCAGTTTTGGCTCAGAAATACAGAAAAGGTAATTATTTGTTCGTATCTTGTCAAAAAAAAGTCAAAAAAAGTTATTAAAAAAATGACGTCATCAGTTTCTTACACTTAGGGAGCCATCACTCAGTTAAAAATGGGTTCGGGGAACCTCAGATATCAGATATCAGATATCAGATATCAGATATCAGATATCAGATATCGCTTTGCAATTCGGTATGGGTATTGTCCATACTCAGTTCTCTCACAGATATTCCGTTTTTTTTAACATCTTCTAAAATTTTGATTTTGTGGGGATTTTTTTCCAAAACAGTTTGTTTATTTTAGGGATCACAAACCCCAAATTTTGGAAATCTGAGACAGCCATTTTAAAGAGAATGTCATTTTGTATCTTTGGTGAACTGCGTTGGCAATTTCCTTTAAAACTCTGTTTTCTATCATTTTGTCAAATATTTATCGTTTTTCAACAAACATGACGTCATCAAAGCATGATTATCTCCCAAACTACTGAACCAATTTCAATTACATTTTTTCAGCTTACGTATAATTGTTGTAAACTCAGCTACCACAAATTTCAGCTAGATACGTCGCATGTGTAAAAAGTTATTTAAAACAAATTTCAGGGGGCGTGTCAGCCCCCCCGTAGGGCGAGGGTTAAAACGTCATTATCTCCCAAAGCACTTCAGATTTTCATTGAAATGTTGTGAAAAAAGTTCATTGAAATAAGACGACGAATTGATACAGCATAAGGTACTGAAAGGTTGAGGTCGATATCTATTACTGTTTTCAAGTTATTGAGAAAATCAGGGAGGAGGGGGGGGGGGGGGGGATTTACAGAAAGCTTTGGATACCGTTAACTTATAAATATTCTTGAAAACAAAATCCACCACATTGTGATACGAGGGGTTTCTACAGCACGATAGAGTCATATCTTAACCTTAACACGCGCCCTGGAGGGCCTCTGATAATTACACCCGGGGGGGGGCGGATTCCGCCCCCCCCCTAAGATCTCGAAAACTACGCAACGTAGCGACAAGCAGAAAACGGCGTTGAATAGCTCGAGACAAGCTCTATGGAAGGTATATCTGTCTTTTTTTAGGTCAGCTCAATATTGAGGTCACCAGAGGTCATCAAAGGTCAGATTTTCCAGTGTTAGGACTTCGCTCGAGAAACCCCCAAATATCTGGAGAACTATGATAGCTAGGAACAAACGAAAAAAGCAATCGAAAGCTCTTTAAATATTTAATCTCCATCTGTGTCCTCAAATTTGAGCTCAGGTCAATATTTTAGCATCCAGAGGTCATCAAATGTTTTTTTTTGTGGCAAAACAGTTTTACGCAAATAACATTTTACCTAATGAAGATAAGGCACTATTTTTTACGTCATCGTGTTTGTCTCGTCAAGGCGCTTCTAATTCAAAATCGTAGAAGGATAAAGATTTTCACTGGGGGTCGCTCAGGAAATTCCGGGCCAACGTGTGTGTCCGGATGTGAAATCTTTGGCCACCTCTGCAGGTCGACGCTGCGGTTAT
Source organism: Chirona hameri (assembly GCA_036785665.1). Classification (NCBI taxonomy): domain Eukaryota; kingdom Metazoa; phylum Arthropoda; class Thecostraca; order Balanomorpha; family Balanidae; genus Chirona; species Chirona hameri. The sequence continues at coordinate 13,367 of JAXIVJ010005744.1, forward strand.
TGGTTCGGAAGATAACCATGGGGGGGGGGGGGGCGAAAAACGCCACCCCAGCCAATGGTGTTCGGCGGAGACCCCAGCCACTGCCGGGTTAATACTTGCACATTGTCAAAACCGTGTGCTCCTCTCAGACGTTACTAGCATACACTGAAAAACAATGAGAACTTTGACTGGTCTTCTTTCGAGAGCCTCACCGGCGCTCGACCGGCAGACCACCTCTACCACCACAGGACCCTCTAAAGGACAGCAAAGGCCCTCTACAGATCGGCAGGGGCCTATAAAGGCCGGCAGATGACCATCTGCAGATCGGCAGGGCCCTCTAAAGGCCGACAGAGGGCCCTCTACAGATTGGCAGGGCCCTCTTAAGGTCAACAGAGGGCCCTCTACAGATTGGCTGGGCAACTGCAGATCGACAGGGCCCCTAAATGATGGAAGAGGGCCCTCTACAGGTCAACAGGGCCCTCTAAATGTCGACAGTCCCTCTGCAGATTGGCAGGGCGATCTACAGATCGGCACGGCCCTCTAAAGGCCGGCTGAGTCTTTAGAAGCCCTGCCGAACTAAAGGCCGGCAAGACCCTCTAAAGGCCGGAAGGGCCCTCTAAAGGCCGCCAGGGCCCTCTAAAAGCCGACAGGGCCATCTAACCCTCCTGACCCCCGGTGGCGCCGCGGCTGGTGACGGGGTGAATCAGGCGCATGGAAATATGTGATGGACGTGAATCAGGCGCCTGTAATTAGAGCTTGATTAATATAAATAGAAGTCTGAGCCGTGATTCACTCTACCTGGCGCCGTCACAGTATGAGGAACGGAACGGAACGGAACGCCGGAACCAGGACCGGGACCGGGGACCGGGGCCGAGACGGGACCGAGACGGGACCGAGACGGGACCGAGACGGGACCGAGACGGGACCGAGACGGGACCGAGACGGGATGGGACGGGACGGGACGGGACGGGACGGGACGGGACGGGACGGGACGGGACGGGACGGGACGGGACGGGACGGGACGGGACGGGACGACGGTGGGTGCGGGCTGAACAGAGGTGAACATTGCATAACCAATCACCATGGCAATTGCCATTGAATTACTGCAATCCAAATTTATGAATGTAACCTGAAGTCAAGATGGCTTCAAGTCCTACAGCCTCCGCATCCCTAGTCGGTAATTGACATTCGTTAGATGTTCAAGGCGTATTTTGAATGTAATTCGAAAGTATGCAAGATAAGATTTGATTCAAGATTCAGATAAGATTTGAGCGCTAGGCTTCTGACCTTTCCCGGTAGTGGCAGCCCGGGTTTCGAGTCGCTTCGGTGCTCTATTTGCTCCTGACTGGAATGGCCTGCGGCCGGTGGCAGCGGTCGCTCTCAAGGTCAGGTGACGTCAGAGGGCGGGTGGACCGTGTCCAGGTATGACGGGCACGTAGCACTTTCGCTTCTAAATTCTGCCGGCTACCAGGAATTGCCCGATCGGATGGTAGGGGCCAGGACATGCGCAACAAGCCCAGCTTAGCGCGGGGCCTGATCTCGGAAATCCATCCATTCAAAAGGTTCGGACTAAATTTATAAAAATAAACCATAATCGAACAAGGCACGTGACATCCAAGAACACGCAATTAATATCGCCATAACAAGTGAATGTTCATACTTTTATAATAATTCGCATGGGTATTTTTAACATACCACACACCACACACCACACACCACACACCACACACCACGCACCACACACCACACACCACGCACCACGCACCACGCACCACGCACCACACACCACACACCACGCACCACGCACCACGCACCACGCACCACGCACCACGCACCACGCACCACGCACCACGCACCACACACCACACACCACACACCACCCACCACGCACACGCACCACACACCACACACCACACACCACACACCACATACCACACACCACACACCACACACCACACACCACACACCACACACCACACACCACACACCACACACCACACAGTCGTGTCGCTCGGCGCACCTATCCCCTCCGTCCCCGAAGTTTCCGGTACGCTGCCTGCCATTAGCATATTCATCGGCAATGGTAGCCCGTATTGGATTTATTTGCCGCTGCCGCTGCCGACCTGCCGTATTGGCGGGCAGCTGAATGGAAGACGGCTGGGGGGGGGGGGGGGGGTCTGTAGGTGGTACTGGGAATGACGGCTGGGGGGGGGGGGGCTGTAGGTGGTACTGGGAATGACGGCTGTGGGGGGGGGGGGGGGGGCTGGTGTTACTGGGAATGACGGCCGGGGGGGGGGGGCTGTAGGTGGTACTGGGAATGACGGCTGGGGGGGGGGGCTGTAGGTGGTACTGGGAATGACGGCTGGGGGGAGGGGGGCTGTAGGTGGTACTGGGAATGACGGTCGGGGGGGGGGGGCTGTAGGTGGTACTGGGAATGACGGCTGGGGGGGGGGGGCTGTAGGTGGTACTGGGAATGACGGCTGTGGGGGGGGGGGGGGGGGGGGCTGTAGGTGTTACTGGGAATGACGGCTGGGGGGGGGGCTGTAGGTGGTACTGGGAATGACGGCGGGGGGGGGGGGGCTGTAGGTGGTACTGGGAATGACGGATGTGGGGGGGGGGGGCTGTAGGTGGTACTGGGAATGACGGCTGTGTGGGGGGGGGGCTGTAGGTGGTACTGGGAATGACGGCTGGGGGGGGGGGCTGTAGGTGGTACTGGGAATGACGGCTGGGGGGGACCCCTGGAGGTGGTACTGAGGTCGTGCTGGGTAGAGGCTGACATGCGCCGCACGCTTTCTAGAACACTTGATTAATACTCGGCATAAATGTGACTGGAATGAGGACGTGGTGCACAAACAGTAAAATATAACATTTCTTAGGAGTTGTTGCAATCTGACTGATAAGTAGGTACTATCCTCTTATATCCTACTTCAGCGTACTTTGTAAGCCCGTTCAGTGCCTTTGCTGAAAAGGAGTGTCGAAATGATTACTTTTTCTAAGCATCGGTTTTCTGAAATGCTGCAAACAATTGACAAATTTACTGAATCGGAGATGTTTTTTTATGATTGGGAGGCTGAGGATGATACGTGAATAAAATCAACGAAACATTGTATATTCAATTTTTCCATTTGTAAGTCAACTCAGTCTTCTTTGTTTCCACATTGTAATCCGCCTACCAACAGACATCAGCGCACCCCTGCATCTTCGTCCCCGGCCAACAGGACTGTCCCCTGAATGTCTGCGTCTATGAGGGACTCGATAACGTCTGCGTCTATGGAGGGACTCGGTAACGTCTGCGTCTATGGAGGGACTCGATAACGTCTGCGTCTATGAGGGACTCTGTAATATCTGCGCCTATGAGGGACTCGATAACGTCTGCGTCTATGAGGGACTCGATAACGTCTGCGTCTGAGGGACTCGATAACGTCTGCGTCTATGAGGGACTCGATAACGTCTGCGTCTATGAGGGACTCTGTAATGTCTGCGTCTATGAGGCACTCGGTAACGTCTGCGTCTATGGAGGGACTCGGTAACGTCTGCGTCTATGGAGGGACTCGGTAACGTCTGCGTCTATGGAGGGACTCGGTAACGTCTGCGTCTATGGAGGGACTCGGTAACGTCTGCGTCTATGGAGGGACTCGATAACGTCTGCATCTATGAGGGACTCGATAACGTCTGCGTCTATGAGGGACTCGATAACGTCTGCGTCTATGAGGGACTCTGTAATGTCTGCGTCTATGAGGCACTCGGTAACGTCTGCGTCTATGGAGGGACTCGGTAACGTCTGCGTCTATGGAGGGACTCGGTAACGTCTGCGTCTATGGAGGGACTCGGTAACGTCTGCGTCTATGGAGGGACTCGGTAACGTCTGCGTCTATGGAGGGACTCGGTAACGTCTGCGTCTATGGAGGGACTCGGTAACGTCTGCGTCTATGAGGGACTCGGTAACGTCTGCGTCTATGGAGGGACTCGGTAACGTCTGCGTCTATGGAGGGACTCGGTAACGTCTGCGTCTATGGAGGGACTCGGTAACGTCTGCGTCTATGGAGGGACTCGGTAACGTCTGCGTCTATGGAGGGACTCGGTAACGTCTGCGTCTATGGAGGGACTCGGTAACGTCTGCGTCTATGAGGGACTCGGTAACGTCTGCGTCTATGGAGGGACTCGGTAACGTCTGCGTCTATGGAGGGACTCGGTAACGTCTGCGTCTATGGAGGGACTCGGTAACGTCTGCGTCTATGGAGGGACTCGGTAACGTCTGCGTCTATGGAGGGACTCGGTAACGTCTGCGTCTATGGAGGGACTCGGTAACGTCTGCGTCTATGAGGGACTCGGTAACGTCTGCGTCTATGGAGGGACTCGGTAACGTCTGCGTCTATGGAGGGACTCGGTAACGTCTGCGTCTATGGAGGGACTCGGTAGCGTCTGCGTCTATGGAGGGACTCGGTAACGTCTGCGTCTATGAGGGACCGGTCTCGAATTGCTGCGCTAACTACCCCTCTATTGTTTATGTGTGCTCGTTATTTGCTATATTACTGTGGACCGATGTCTCTGAGGCTGTTACTCGAGGAGCTCCTCACTTTGGCTTCTCTGCATAGTTTGGGGAGAGGGGAGCGTGTCGGGAGGCAAAATATACGGCGCTTCATCCCGAAAATCTCCTGGCTCAATTCGGGCCCGTGTTGACACTTTCCAATATCTGTAATACTTACTTTTAATATTAAATACAGTGTAATATGGGTCGGATTTGGGCTATTCAGCAACAGCAACACATTTATATACTGATTCAAATTGGATTATTTCATTTTACATCTCATTTTAACCCTATTGCTTGCGCGGGGGGGGGGGGCAGATTGTGCCCCTCCCCCCCTCCGGTGGATTTTCGCATGCTGCTCCTAATCTAGCGTCTTGCAATTTTGTGACTTTTCACAAAATTGAATTGCGCATGTTGTGTCAAAATTTTGAAAAAAATAGGCCCAGCAGGGCCCAGGCTCCTGTTTTGGGGAGGGTGTTACGAATACGGTTGTGCGGCGCATACTTCCTTCGTAGTTTGCGGTGCAATAAATGCGTCAGAAACATTTGCATTGCAATATGCATTATAAATACCGCGATTGTACATATTTGTTGGCAGAGGCGCACTCAGGTACAAAGAATGGGAGGCGATACCCTCCCTCAAATTAGGTCCAACTTCAAATTAGTAAGATGATAAAAAGCGTTACGTGCATGGTTGGTGCCCCCACGTTATTCCCCTGGATCCGCCTATGTGCAATATATTACATTTAACAAATTACAGCAAATAATGTCCACATGTAGCGTTCATACCGCTCCAAACCATCACGAGCAGCACATATTTATTCTCAGAAAATCCCCCCCCCCATTTTACATCCCCTGAATACGCCTATAATTTTTCATTTTGGTACTGGTCTTTTGTTATGTTGAGGACCAGTACATTTTGTTTGTGGCATGGAAATCGATCGAACCATATGACTACAATGACCAATCAAAAAACACCCCAAATCTTCGTACTTTTTGCCCCCTGGTCCCCATTTAAAAAGACATTTCGAGATTCAAAAAGAAAGATCTTTTGATGACGAATGGAATGGCTTTTGTCCCGTCGAAATCTACTGAGCGGTTCTCGAGATATCGGGGGGGGGGGCAGTATCTGACCCCCGCACGTTAAAGGGAATGTTTCACCTTTGTATTGGTTTTGAACTGAAATAGACATTATCTTTGGTCGTTATTGAAATGTCGAAAATACCAAGGTTATTTTCCCCAAAACTGAGCCCTTTTTAAAGGGATTATACGGGCTTTTCCCAGAATAATTGAGTTACATAGTAAAACGTACTTATAAAGGTGGTAGAAGTCCCACGGTAGCCACATTTTTCTGGAAATGACCTCTTCTGCACGTAAGGACATTCCAAAGTGCGCGGTGATGCCACCGCGTATTTTCTGCAGGACCGGCTGAGGCAGAGCCAGTCATCTCTTTTATGCTAATAAAAACACCTCACTTATGGCATATTTCCGGTAAAATAAGCAATATTTGAAAGAAAATAAACCTCTTTTGTTCCAACGACACCAGCAGTTACCTAGTTTTCCCATAACATTCTATATTTTTCATGAATTTTCATGCCAAAAAATGAATACGCCACCACCAAATTATCAACGCTAAAGGCCAGATATAAGAAAACCACAAAAACACAAAACCTCAACGAACAGTGTGCAGTAATACCAAGTCCCGTCAGTTTTGAATTGCATAATAATTTTGTGATCCAGTGTAAGACTTGCAGATAATTCAAAACTCTCAAATTGATCTTAAGATAAAAGTGGTGGACAGTATCAAGTACTCGTTATCTGATACTAGTCTCGAAAAACGCCCAAGTTTTAACGCTGATAATTGCTGAAATAATGGACTAAATGAGCATTGAGGTCCCTGCTTTATGTCTTAAACGTGTTTAAAGCTCATACAACTGCACAAGAGTGCATTTACTTTCAGGACGGAAACCCGTATAATCTCTTTAAGCAATTCAATTTATAGTATGCAAAATGGGGTCTAACTAGTGCCGCCGCTGATTGGCTGACAGCGACTTTGTCAGCCAATCAGCGGCGGTCTATAGCTCAATAATGACGTCATCGTCGCAAATTTAAAAAACTGTATTTGTATAAAGTTAGTGACTTTTCGAGAGATAAAAAATATCACCATCGTTTTCAGCACCACTTCATATTTTCGACTACAACCAGCGTATATTTGACAACTTTCAGATAGGTGAAACTTTCCCTTTAACGTAATTCTAGCCGCCCGCAAGGAATAGGGTTAATATATATTATCCCAATGGCAAATATCTTGTCATCGATAAACACACACTATTGACTTCAGCAAATGTCGCTTTCGGTAATATTACTTTGCAAGTTCGGTCTCTTGCTGAATGAGTTTCTCCCAACTTCGGCAGCTATGTCGTCTGAACTCGTCCATAAACTGTACAGTAATACCACCCAAACTATCGAATACCACGCGACTTTTGAACTTGTGCCGATATTGTCGGACATTTCAACTCGCCTCTGGCCCTGTCCAGGTAGCGCTGGCTCTCTGGCTCGTGGTGTAAGTTTCGCGTGTAATGTCTCATCTCCGGTGGCGGAGGAGCTTCATGGGAATACGCCCATGATCCGGGTGTAAGGCTGGTGCTAATTTTCTGCTGCTCGCGCTTTAGACGCGCTCAGGACCTTACACCGCCCACACTCGTGCCACGGTGCATAAATTTCGCTCCACCACGCGCAAATGAAATCGGAATATATTTGTGTCACATCCGATGCTTTAGGGAGCACTTTGGTTGATAATGGGTTTATTGCAATGCAGTGGCGGATCCAGGGGGGGGGGGGGGGGTTCACGGGGGTCATGACCCCCCCTTGGGCAATGAAGGGGCACCACCGCCCCGGGGACCACCAAAACCCCAAAAATAAAGCAAAAATAAAGGAAAAATTAAGGAAAAATAAAAAACAACAAAAAACTCCTATATAGATTATAGAAACTTTCGATTTTTTAAGGTCTAGTTATCCAGGCCAAAAGAAAATAAGCAAACAATTCAGGGCCGCTACGCGGCGCAATTCAGTCAGTGTTATTTTCCAGTACAAAATGGTCTCATATAGACTGGTATCTACACACTGGCGACCGCAGGAGGGGGGGGGGGGGGGGGGCGAGGGTGTGACGGCCATGGCCCCGCCTTTGGCCTTAAATGGGGGGGGGGGAAACATGTCTTTTGACCCCACCTTTTTCTCCAGGCATACATATTTCCTCGTTTTGACCCTGCATCCTGGCTCCAATAGCAAAAAATAAGTTATCCAGCCCGCTCAAAAACTTTTTTCTCGCCACTTCGCCGCACAATAATAGTTGTATGGGTGTCCATTTTGAGTAAATACCATTTGTAGTTGAGCCTTTGTGACAAATTTTCTTCAAGCCCTCCCTTCGCAAAATCCTGCATATTTTTTAGTTCAAGAACATTTTTGAAGTCCGCTCGAGACACAAAGCAATATGATACACTGCTATCGCATGCATACAATTTACTACTGGTAAAAAACGGCTATCCCTCCCCCTCCCCCTCTCCTGGTCACGAACCTCGACTACCCTCTTGGTCAGTTCTGCATCAGCCGTCTGGGGCCGCCCTTGACTGTCCAAATTATATATTTTAGCACCATCCGCGGCACTTTAAATGATAGAAAGGGTACGACTGATATCGCAAATACCTATAGCCAACGTTTTATTAACAACAACAAAACATGCTGAAATAGGGGCACCCTCAAAATATAGTGGACCAAATCCGTTGACTTTTCAGATTTGGGTATAGGTAGGGGCACCACTGCAATTGATGACCCCCCCCCCCCCCCTCCTTGAAGATGATTGTTTGTCCGTCCCTGCTCCGTCCCTGCTGCAATGCTTTGGACAGACAGTATAAGCCCACTTACCACGATTTGTGCCTTTGACTTGTCCTTTACGTACTGAACACAACACTCAAAAGAGGCATGTTTTCGAAGTACTGTTGAAGATTTCTAGTGCCGCCTTTGCGTCACGTAATTTGATCATTGGATATAAAGATAACACAGGGACAATAGATCATTGGATATAAAGATAACACAGGGACAATAGATCATTGGATATAAAGATAGCACAGGGACAATAGATCATTGGTTCTAAAGATAACACAGAGACAATAATCGCCTCCCAATAAGCCACTGACGTTGGTGACGGTCTGCTTTCAATGGCCTCCAATGGCATTCAACCAGAGGAGCCAGTCGGTGACAGGCTTGTCATATTGTGACATGGAATAATGGAAATGGATGACATAAAGCGATCTGGATTCAGCAGATGCATCTCGACCATAATGGCACTCACCATGTTATGTTGAAAGCATACTAAATGGAATATGATATGGTAGCCGAAGACGTTCTTCATGTAATCTTTATTGAGTTACGCCACTTTGCGCCACTTTGCGCCACTTTGCGCCACTTCGGTATTCGTTACAGCCAACGCTTGCATGAATTGATACTCCCACCTGCCACTGGCGGCGCCACCGTATAGGGGCAGAGGTAGCATGCTGCCCCTGCCGTGCGACTGGGGTATCATTGCCACCCCGGAAATCTGGACCACCAACAAATTAGAATGCTGTTGTAATATTTTGGATTTCTGCTGCTAGTAACAGATCTATACGGTTGGGTAAAATAGGCAATTGCCCCCCCCCCCCCGCGCTCAACAACTTTTCGCTGACGGCGCCCTCGTGTGTAGAGGCATGGCGCCCTCTTGAGGGCTTACCTCAAGAAGATTTCCCTTGACGCCCTTGAAGATTTATAAATACGACACTACTTGTGACTAGCTTTGCGGATCGAAAATGTTTGACCCCCCCCCCCCGCAAACTCGAATCCTATTTCGAATCCGTCTTACCTAACTAGAAAAACTCGAATACGCCACTGGCTGCGGATCATAAGGCGACTTTTGCCACCCCTGGGGAAAATCCGTGGCGTCGGCACTCACTGGCGTGGCGACGCTTTCACTTCTGATGAAATATATTCATCGATTTTTGGTTTAGTAGCATATCAAATTTAATATACGTTTTATTTCGTTACAAATTATCCTCAAGCATCAGAAATAATGCAGAAGATGCAGTTATGCACGTAGAGTTCGGAAATGTTTGTAAACGTTCAACTAGCCACCTGCCTGCGCGTGTCGGCCTGTAGCCACATCACGTGACTACATGCTCTGCCTGTAGCCGCATCACGTGACTCCATGCTCTGTCTGTAGCCCACATCACGTGACTCCATGCTCTGCCTGTAGCCACATCACGTGACTCCATGCTCTGCCTGTAGCCACACCACGTGACTCCATGCTCTGCCTGTAGCCACATCACGTGACTCCATGCTCTGCCTGTAGCCACATCACGTGACTCCATGCTCTGCCTGTAGCCACACCACGTGACTCCATGCTCTGCCTGTAGCCACATCACGTGACGCCATGCTCTGCCTGTAGCCACACCACGTGACGCCATGTTCTGCCCACAGGTGCGTACACGTGACCGACATCGGCATCGGCTACCTATCGACGATGACGGCACTGACCTCGCTGACGCTGCGCTGGTGTACTCAGATCCGCGACTTCGGCCTGCAGCACCTCTGCTCGATGAGAAATCTTCTGGTGCTCAGCTTGGCAGGTGAGGACGCCGCGAGATGTCTGCCGATGATGTGGGATGGGACGTTGTAGGATGGGACGTTGTGGGATGGGACGTTGTGGGATGGGGCGTTGTGGGATGGGACGTTGTGGGATAGGACGTTGTGGGATGGGACGTTGTGGAATGGGGACGTTGTGGGATGGGACGTTGTGGATGAGACGTTGTGGGATGGGACGTTGTGAGATGGGACGTGTGGAATGGGACGTTGTGGGATGGGACGTTGTGGGATGGGACGTTGTGGGATGGGGCGTTGTGGGATGGGACGTTGTGGGATGGGACGTTGTGGGATGGGGCGTCGTGGGATGGACGTTGTGGGATGGGACGTTGTGGGATGGGACGTTGTGGGATGGGGACGTTGTGGGATGGGACGTTGTGGGATGGGACGATACGGAACGGTGCGGGACGTTGTTGGATGCAGGGGCGGATCCAGAAAATCTTCAGGGGGGGGGGGGTCATTAATTGCGGTGGTGCCCCTACCTATACCCAAATCTGAAAACTCAACGGATTTGGTCCCCGATATTTTGAGGGTGCCCCTATTTCAACTTTTTTTTTAAATTGACAACGTTGGCTATAGGTATTTTCAATAGCAGTCGTACCCTTTCTATCATTTAAAGTGCCGCGGATGGTGCTAAAATATATTATTTGTACAGTCAAGGGCGGCCCAAGACGGCTGATAAAGAATTGACCAAGAGGGAAGATGAGGTTTATGACCAGGTGGGGGGAGGGGGGTTGGAAGCCCCCCCACCTGGTCACAGGTGGGGGGGGGGGGGGGGTGGATGCGATACACTATTATTGAACCGCGAAGCGGCGCCAAAATTTGAAGTTTCGAGCGGGTTGGAGAACTAATTTTTGCTATTGGAACCAGCATGCAGGGTCAAAACGAGGAAATATGTCTGGAGTAAAAGGTGGTGTCAAAAGACATGTTGCCCCCCCCCCCCCACTTTAACACGCGCCCTGGAGGGGGGGGGCGAAATCCGCCACCCCTCCGGTTTTTCGAAGATAGCGCAAAAACGGCGGCGCGCAGCGCCGCCGTTTTTTTGTATACCTGTTTAGAAATGAACTTCCCGCATTATGTAAAATTCTTGGCCTCAGGTCATCTCAGGTCAGGTCACCAGACCAGGTCACGTGATGACCTCAACTCCAAAACGTTTGCAGTAGTACCACAGCCACAGTTTTACGCCGATCGGTTTCAATCTTGCAGGACTTCATAAGGTCATAGATACCAACAATTTGTTCATCTCGGATTTCTAATATCGGTGACCTAAGGTCAGGTCAATTTTGTGACCGCCAACACGGTTTTATCAATAACTATCGACATAATGAAGATAGAGAAGAGAAAACGGTACCAATATGTTTGTCTCGTCGAGACACGTCTCCCAATATGCAACATGACCAACTTGGGTCACCACTTGACCTTGACCTGAGGTCAAATTTCACAGTTGACCTAACCCGGTCACCATGAATATGATTCGAAGCGCTTTGACAAGACACACGCGATGGCGTAAACATTATTGCTTTATCTTTATTAGGTAAAAGGTTATTTGGGGAAAACAGTTTTGAAAACAAAATCACCTTTTTGACATTCGATGACCTCTGGAGCCTAAACTATTGACCTGAGCTCAAATCTTAGGACACCTATGTCGATTGTATTTTTCAATGACTTTCGATTGCTTTTTTCCGTTTGCTGCTAACTATCATAGTTCCCGAGATATTTGGGGGTGTTCGAACCGAAGTCTTGAAAACTTGAAAATCGGACCCTTGATGACCTCTGGTGACCTCAATATTGACTTGAAAAAAAATAACGAAATACTTTCGAAAGAGCTTGTCTCGAGCTATCTAACGTCGTTTCCCGCTTGTCGCTACGTTGCGTGGTTTTTGAGATCATAGGGGGGGGGGGGCGAAATCCCCCCCCCTCCAGGGCGTGTAATTATCAGAGGTCCTCCAGGGCGCGTGTTAAGGCCAAAGGTGGGGCCATGGCCCCTATATCCCCCCCCCCCTTGCGGCCGCCACTGTGTACAGTCTATATTATACCCTTTTGTACCGGAAAAGAACACTGATCGATTTGCGCCGCGTAGCGGCGAGGAATTTTTTGCTTTATTTGGTTTTTGTCTGGATAACTAGGCCCTAAACAAATCGAAAGGTTCTATAATATATATGTATCAGCCCAAGGGGCCCTCAGGGCCCCTCAAGTCCGATACGTTGTTGCCTCTTTTATAAAGGTACGTTGGTGCCCCTGCATAGCCCAAGGGACGGGAGGCATGAAGGGACATTCTTTTTTGCACAATTTAGCAATTTTAATTGAACATCATTTTTCGATTTTTTTCCAGCTTATCATTTTATGGCGGCACCAAACCATTGTTTTCCCTTCTGGATTCAAGGAGGCACAGCGCCCCGGTGTCTCCCCTCGCCCCACAGTGCCACCTACTGTCAAGATGGTGCCCCTGGCACATCGGCGCGGTGGTGCCCAATTGGTGGTGCCCAATTGGTTCAGTGGTGCCCCTGGTACACCGATGTGGTGGTGCTCTTGGTTCAAAGAATACTGAATTATTGCGTTTTTTGTGCTTCATTTTGGTGGTGCCCCTGGTGCCCCGGCGCGGTGGTGCCCCCACGGCGTGGTGGTGCCCCCATAGCCCAAGAGGGGGGGGGGGGGGGCATGACCCCCGGACTGGTGCTCAGCTTGGCAGGTGAGGACGCCGCGAGATGTCTGCCGATGATGTGGGATGGGACGTTGTCCCCCTGGATCCTCCCCCTGGATCCGCCACTGGTTTGATGATTTATGGACCGCTGTGGGACGCCGCGGGACGCCGCTGGACGCTGTGAAACGCTGTAAGGCGCCGTGGAACACTGTGGCTTTGCGGGACGCACGAAAACGCTGTTGGACGCTATGGGACTCTTTGTAGCTTGAACACAAAATCCAAGCAAATTTTAACTTGAATTCTGCATGTCAACTCAAGTAAGGACCAGCAACGAAAACACGATGCTCATTAAAATCACTCATGGACGAACATTCTTTGACTTGTATTCGAGGACCGCTGCCTCTGATTTGTCATCATATGACGTCACTCATATCATCACGTGACATCATCGTCCGGACAGCCCGCGTGGTCATTGGTTCGGGCATCGGGCTGGTGCGTGACCGTGCTGATGACTGGTGCTGCCACCTGTCTTGCGTGGGGCGCATACTGCATATCATCCTCGACGCACCCCAGGGTCCTGCGCACCCCAGGGTCTTCCAATGCACGTACACGGCTGAGTGCGTGTGTCATGCCACTGCCGTACCGCACCTGACGCGCATCCGGGACCGGTATCGACTATCGGGAGCTGCGAGGGGGGGGGGGGGATGGGGCGAGAGGGCAGGGACGGGGAGACGAGGGAGCATGACGGTGGCTTAGATCAGGACCACTTGAAGTGTGGAGGGGTTGGAGGGGGCGGGGTTGGTTGCTGGGAGGGATAAGAAGAGGAGGGGCGGGCATAGCAAGGGAGCAGGACCACCTGGAGTGTAGAGGGGTTGGTTGCTGGGAGGGATAAGAAGAGGAGGGGCGGGCATAGCAAGGGAGCAGGACCACTTGGAGTGTGGAGGGGTTGGAGGGGGCGGGGTTGGTTGCTGGGAGGGATAAGGAGAGGAGGGGCGGGCATAGCAAGGGAGCAGGGCCACTTGGAGTGTAGAGGGGTTGGTTGCTGGGAGGGATAAGGAGAGGAGGGGCGGGCATAGCAAGGGAGCAGGGCCACTTGGAGTGTAGAGGGGTTGGAGGGGGCGGGGTTGGTTGCTGGGAGGGATAAGGAGAGGAGGGGCGGGTGTAGCAAGGGAGCAGGGCCACTTGGAGTGTAGAGGGGTTGGAGGGGGCGGGGTTGGTTGCTGGGAGGGATAAGGAGAGGAAGGGCGGGCATAGCAAGGGAGCAGGACCACTTGGAGTGTAGAGGGGTTGGAGGGGAGGGGTTGGTTGCTGGGAGGGATAAGGAGAGGAGGGGCGGGCATAGCAAGGGAGCAGGACCACTTGGAGTGTAGAGGGGTTGGTTGCTGGGAGGGATAAGGAGAGGAGGGGCGGGCATAGCAAGGGAGCAGGGCCACTTGGAGTGTAGAGGGGTTGGAGGGGGCGGGGTTGGTTGCTGGGAGGGATAAGAAGAGGAGGGGCGGGCATAGCAAGGGAGCAGGACCACTTGGAGTGTAGAGGGGTTGGAGGGGGCGGGGTTGGTTGCTGGGAGGGATAAGGAGAGGAGGGGCGGGCATAGCAAGGGAGCAGGACCACTTGGAGTGTAGAGGGGTTGGTTGCTGGGAGGGATAAGAAGAGGAGGGGCGGGCATAGCAAGGGAGCAGGACCACTTGGAGTGTAGAGGGGATGGAGGGGGCGGGGTTGGTTGCTGGGAGGGATAAGGAGAGGAGGGGCGGGCATAGCAAGGGAGCAGGACCACTTGGAGTGTAGAGGGGTTGGAGGGGGCGGGGTTGGTTGCTGGGAGGGATAAGGAGAGGAGGGGCGGGCATAGCAAGGGAGCAGGACCACTTGGAGTGTAGAGGGGTTGGAGGGGGCGGGGTTGGTTGCTGGGAGGGATAAGAAGAGGAGGGGCGGGCATAGCAAGGGAGCAGGACCACTTGGAGTGTAGAGGGGTTGGTTGCTGGGAGGGATAAGGAGAGGAGGGGCGGGCATAGCAAGGGAGCAGGACCACTTGGAGTGTAGAGGGGTTGGAGGGGGCGGGGTTGGTTGCTGGGAGGGATAAGGAGAGAAGGGGCGGGCATAGCAAGGGAGCAGGGCCACTTGGAGTGTAGAGGGGTTGGAGGGGGCGGGGTTGGTTGCTGGGAGGGATAAGGAGAGGAGGGGCGGGCATAGCAAGGGAGCAGGGCCACTTGGAGTGTAGAGGGGTTGGAGGGGGCGGGGTTGGTTGCTGGGAGGGATAAGGAGAGGAGGGGCGGGCATAGCAAGGGAGCAGGGCCACTTGGAGTGTAGAGGGGTTGGTTGCTGGGAGGGATAAGGAGAGGAGGGGCGGGCATAGCAAGGGAGCAGGACCACTTGGAGTGTAGAGGGGTTGGAGGGGGAGGGGTTGGTTGCTGGGAGGGATAAGGAGAGGAGGGGCGGGCATAGCAAGGGAGCAGGACCACTTGGAGTGTAGAGGGGTTGGTTGCTGGGAGGGATAAGGAGAGGAGGGGCGGGCATAGCAAGGGAGCAGGGCCACTTGGAGTGTAGAGGGGTTGGAGGGGGCGGGGTTGGTTGCTGGGAGGGATAAGGAGAGGAGGGGCGGGCATAGCAAGGGAGCAGGGCCACTTGGA
This sequence comes from Chirona hameri, assembly GCA_036785665.1. Taxonomy (NCBI): domain Eukaryota; kingdom Metazoa; phylum Arthropoda; class Thecostraca; order Balanomorpha; family Balanidae; genus Chirona; species Chirona hameri. The sequence goes on from JAXIVJ010005744.1 coordinate 28,808, forward strand.
GTGTAGAGGGGTTGGAGGGGGCGGGGTTGGTTGCTGGGAGGGATAAGAAGAGGAGGGGCGGGCATAGCAAGGGAGCAGGACCACTTGGAGTGTAGAGGGGTTGGAGGGGGAGGGGTTGGTTGCTGGGAGGGATAAGGAGAGGAAGGGCGGGCATAGCAAGGGAGCAGGACCACTTGGAGTGTAGAGGGGTTGGTTGCTGGGAGGGATAAGGAGAGGAGGGGCGGGCATAGCAAGGGAGCAGGGCCACTTGGAGTGTAGAGGGGTTGGTTGCTGGGAGGGATAAGGAGAGGAGGGGCGGGCATAGCAAGGGAGCAGGACCACTTGGAGTGTAGAGGGGTTGGAGGGGGCGGGGTTGGTTGCTGGGAGGGATAAGGAGAGGAGGGGCGGGCATAGCAAGGGAGCAGGGCCACTTGGAGTGTAGAGGGGTTGGTTGCTGGGAGGGATAAGGAGAGGAGGGGCGGGCATAGCAAGGGAGCAGGACCACTTGGAGTGTAGAGGGGTTGGAGGGGGCGGGGTTGGTTGCTGGGAGGGATAAGGAGAGGAGGGGCGGGCATAGCAAGGGAGCAGGGCCACTTGGAGTGTAGAGGGGTTGGTTGCTGGGAGGGATAAGGAGAGGAGGGGCGGGCATAGCAAGGGAGCAGGGCCACTTGGAGTGTAGAGGGGTTGGTTGCTGGGAGGGATAAGGAGAGGAGGGGCGGGCATAGCAAGGGAGCAGGGCCACTTGGAGTGTAGAGGGGTTGGTTGCTGGGAGGGATAAGGAGAGGAGGGGCGGGCATAGCAAGGGAGCAGGACCACTTGGAGTGTAGAGGGGTTGGTTGCTGGGAGGGATAAGGAGAGGAGGGGCGGGCATAGCAAGGGAGCAGGACCACTTGGAGTGTAGAGGGGTTGGAGGGGGCGGGGTTGGTTGCTGGGAGGGATAAGGAGAGGAGGGGCGGGCATAGCAAGGGAGCAGGACCACTTGGAGTGTAGAGGGGTTGGAGGGGGCGGGGTTGGTTGCTGGGAGGGATAAGGAGAGGAGGGGCGGGCATAGCAAGGGAGCAGGGCCACTTGGAGTGTAGAGGGGTTGGTTGCTGGGAGGGATAAGGAGAGGAGGGGCGGGCATAGCAAGGGAGCAGGGCCACTTGGAGTGTAGAGGGGTTGGTTGCTAGGAGGGATAAGGAGAGGAGGGGCGGGCATAGCAAGGGAGCAGGGCCACTTGGAGTGTAGAGGGGTTGGTTGCTGGGAGGGATAAGGAGAGGAGGGGCGGGCATAGCAAGGGAGCAGGACCACTTGGAGTGTAGAGGGGTTGGTTGCTGGGAGGGATAAGGAGAGGAGGGGCGGGCATAGCAAGGGAGCAGGACCACTTGGAGTGTAGAGGGGTTGGAGGGGGCGGGGTTGGTTGCTGGGAGGGATAAGGAGAGGAGGGGCGGGCATAGCAAGGGAGCAGGGCCACTTGGAGTGTAGAGGGGTTGGAGGGGGCGGGGTTGGTTGCTGGGAGGGATAAGGAGAGGAGGGGCGGGCATAGCAAGGGAGCAGGGCCACTTGGAGTGTAGAGGGGTTGGAGGGGGCGGGGTTGGTTGCTGGGAGGGATAAGGAGAGGAGGGGCGGGCATAGCAAGGGAGCAGGGCCACTTGGAGTGTAGAGGGGTTGGTTGCTGGGAGGGATAAGGAGAGGAGGGGCGGGCATAGCAAGGGAGCAGGACCACTTGGAGTGTAGAGGGGTTGGAGGGGGCGGGGTTGGTTGCTGGGAGGGATAAGGAGAGGAGGGGCGGGCATAGCAAGGGAGCAGGGCCACTTGGAGTGTAGAGGGGTTGGAGGGGGCGGGGTTGGTTGCTGGGAGGGATAAGGAGAGGAGGGGCGGGCATAGCAAGGGAGCAGGACCACTTGGAGTGTAGAGGGGTTGGAGGGGGCGGGGTTGGTTGCTGGGAGAGATAAGGAGAGGAGGGGCGGGCATAGCAAGGGAGCAGGGCCACTTGGAGTGTAGAGGGGTTGGAGGGGGCGGGGTTGGTTGCTGGGAGGGATAAGAAGAGGAGGGGCGGGCATAGCAAGGGAGCAGGACCACTTGGAGTGTAGAGGGGTTGGTTGCTGGGAGGGATAAGAAGAGGAGGGGCGGGCATAGCAAGGGAGCAGGACCACTTGGAGTGTAGAGGGGTTGGAGGGGGCGGGGTTGGTTGCTGGGAGGGATAAGGAGAGGAGGGGCGGGCATAGCAAGGGAGCAGGGCCACTTGGAGTGTAGAGGGGTTGGAGGGGGCGGGGTTGGTTGCTGGGAGGGATAAGAAGAGGAGGGGCGGGCATAGCAAGGGAGCAGGACCACTTGGAGTGTAGAGGGGTTGGAGGGGGCGGGGTTGGTTGCTGGGAGGGATAAGAAGAGGAGGGGCGGGCATAGCAAGGGAGCAGGGCCACTTGGAGTGTAGAGGGGTTGGAGGGGGCGGGGTTGGTTGCTGGGAGGGATAAGAAGAGGAGGGGCGGGCATAGCAAGGGAGCAGGACCACTTGGAGTGTAGAGGGGTTGGAGGGGGCAGGGTTGGTTGCTGGGAGGGATAAGAAGAGGAGGGGCGGGCATAGCAAGGGAGCAGGACCACTTGGAGTGTAGAGGGGTTGGTTGCTGGGAGGGATAAGGAGAGGAGGGGCGGGCATAGCAAGGGAGCAGGACCACTTGGAGTGTAGAGGGGTTGGAGGGGGCGGGGTTGGTTGCTGGGAGGGATAAGAAGAGGAGGGGCGGGCATAGCAAGGGAGCAGGACCACTTGGAGTGTAGAGGGGTTGGAGGGGGCGGGGTTGGTTGCTGGGAGGGATAAGAAGAGGAGGGGCGGGCATAGCAAGGGAGCAGGACCACTTGGAGTGTAGAGGGGTTGGAGGGGGCGGGTTGGTTGCTGGGAGGGATAAGGAGAGGAGGGGCGGGCATAGCAAGGGAGCAGGGCCACTTGGAGTGTAGAGGGGTTGGAGGGGGCGGGGTTGGTTGCTGGGAGGGATAAGAAGAGGAGGGGCGGGCATAGCAAGGGAGCAGGACCACTTGGAGTGTAGAGGGGTTGGAGGGGGCGGGGTTGGTTGCTGGGAGGGATAAGAAGAGGAGGGGCGGGCATAGCAAGGGAGCAGGACCACTTGGAGTGTAGAGGGGTTGGAGGGGGCGGGGTTGGTTGCTGGGAGGGATAAGAAGAGGAGGGGCGGGCATAGCAAGGGAGCAGGGCCACTTGGAGTGTAGAGGGGTTGGTTGCTGGGAGGGATAAGGAGAGGAGGGGCGGGCATAGCAAGGGAGCAGGGCCACTTGGAGTGTAGAGGGGTTGGTTGCTGGGAGGGATAAGAAGAGGAGGGGCGGGCATAGCAAGGGAGCAGGGCCACTTGGAGTGTAGAGGGGTTGGAGGGGGCGGGGTTGGTTGCTGGGAGGGATAAGGAGAAGAGGGGCGGGCATAGCAAGGGAGCAGGACCACTTGGAGTGTAGAGGGGTTGGTTGCTGGGAGGGATAAGAAGAGGAGGGGCGGGCATAGCAAGGGAGCAGGACCACTTGGAGTGTAGAGGGGTTGGTTGCTGGGAGGGATAAGGAGAGGAGGGGCGGGCATAGCAAGGGAGCAGGGACACTTGGAGTGTAGAGGGGTTGGTTGCTGGGAGGGATAAGGAGAGGAGGGGCGGGCATAGCAAGGGAGCAGGGCCACTTGGAGTGTAGAGGGGTTGGAGGGGGCGGGGTTGGTTGCTGGGAGGGATAAGGAGAGGAGGGGCGGGCATAGCAAGGGAGCAGGGCCACTTGGAGTGTAGAGGGGTTGGTTGCTGGGAGGGATAAGGAGAGGAGGGGCGGGCATAGCAAGGGAGCAGGACCACTTGGAGTGTAGAGGGGTTGGTTGCTGGGAGGGATAAGGAGAGGAGGGGCGGGCATAGCAAGGGAGCAGGACCACTTGGAGTGTAGAGGGGTTGGAGGGGGAGGGGTTGGTTGCTGGGAGGGATAAGGAGAGGAGGGGCGGGCATAGCAAGGGAGCAGGACCACTTGGAGTGTAGAGGGGTTGGAGGGGGAGGGGTTGGTTGCTGGGAGGGATAAGGAGAGGAGGGGCGGACATAGCAAGGGAGCAGGGCCACTTGGAGTGTAGAGGGGTTGGTTGCTGGGAGGGATAAGGAGAGGAGGGGCGGGCATAGCAAGGGAGCAGGGCCACTTGGAGTGTAGAGGGGTTGGAGGGGGCGGGGTTGGTTGCTGGGAGGGATAAGGAGAGGAGGGGCGGGCATAGCAAGGGAGCAGGGCCACTTGGAGTGTAGAGGGGTTGGTTGCTGGGAGGGATAAGGAGAGGAGGGGCGGGCATAGCAAGGGAGCAGGGCCACTTGGAGTGTAGAGGGGTTGGTTGCTGGGAGGGATAAGGAGAGGAGGGGCGGGCATAGCAAGGGAGCAGGACCACTTGGAGTGTAGAGGGGTTGGTTGCTGGGAGGGATAAGGAGAGGAGGGGCGGGCATAGCAAGGGAGCAGGACCACTTGGAGTGTAGAGGGGTTGGAGGGGGAGGGGTTGGTTGCTGGGAGGGATAAGGAGAGGAGGGGCGGGCATAGCAAGGGAGCAGGACCACTTGGAGTGTAGAGGGGTTGGAGGGGGCGGGGTTGGTTGCTGAGAGGGATAAGGAGAGGAGGGGCGGGCATAGCAAGGGAGCAGGACCACTTGGAGTGTAGAGGGGTTGGTTGCTGGGAGGGATAAGGAGAGGAGGGGCGGGCATAGCAAGGGAGCAGGGCCACTTGGAGTGTAGAGGGGTTGGAGGGGGCGGGGTTGGTTGCTGGGAGGGATAAGAAGAGGAGGGGCGGGCATAGCAAGGGAGCAGGACCACTTGGAGTGTAGAGGGGTTGGAGGGGGCGGGGTGGGTTGCTGGGAGGGATAAGGAGAGGAGGGGCGGGCATAGCAAGGGAGCAGGGCCACTTGGAGTGTAGAGGGGTTGGAGGGGGCGGGGTTGGTTGCTGGGAGGGATAAGAAGAGGAGGGGCGGGCATAGCAAGGGAGCAGGACCACTTGGAGTGTAGAGGGGTTGGAGGGGGCGGGGTTGGTTGCTGGGAGGGATAAGGAGAGGAGGGGCGGGCATAGCAAGGGAGCAGGACCACTTGGAGTGCAGAGGGGTTGGAGGGGGCGGGGTTGGTTGCTGGGAGGGATAAGGAGAGGAGGGGCGGGCATAGCAAGGGAGCAGGACCACTTGGAGTGTAGAGGGGTTGGAGGGGGCGGGGTTGGTTGCTGGGAGGGTTAAGGAGAGGAGGGGCGGGCATAGCAAGGGAGCAGGACCACTTGGAGTGTAGAGGGGTTGGAGGGGGAGGGGTTGGTTGCTGGGAGGGATAAGGAGAGGAGGGGCGGGCATAGCAAGGGAGCAGGATCACTTGGAGTGTAGAGGGGTTGGAGGGGGCGGGGTTGGTTGCTGGGAGGGATAAGAAGAGGAGGGGCGGGCATAGCAAGGGAGCAGGACCACTTGGAGTGTAGAGGGGTTGGAGGGGGCGGGGTTGGTTGCTGAGAGGGATAAGGAGAGGAGGGGCGGGCATAGCAAGGGAGCAGGACCACTTGGAGTGTAGAGGGGTTGGAGGGGGCGGGGTTGGTTGCTGAGAGGGATAAGGAGAGGAGGGGCGGGCATAGCAAGGGAGCAGGACCACTTGGAGTGTAGAGGGGTTGGTTGCTGGGAGGGATAAGAAGAGGAGGGGCGGGCATAGCAAGAGAGCAGGACCACTTGGAGTGTAGAGGGGTTGGAGGGGGCGGGGTTGGTTGCTGGGATGGATAAGGAGAGGAGGGGCGGGCATAGCAAGGGAGCAGGGCCACTTGGAGTGTAGAGGGGTTGGAGGGGGCGGGGTTGGTTGCTGGGAGGGATAAGGAGAGGAGGGGCGGGCATAGCAAGGGAGCATGAGCACTTGGAGTGTGGAGGGGTTGGCGGGGGCGTGGTTGGTTGCTGGGAGGGATAAGGAGAGGAGGGGCGGGCATAGCAAGGGAGCGGGGACGGTGACTCGAGGGTAAATGAGGGGTACCTGGGAGGGCGGGTAAGGGGAAGGAAGGGTAAGGATGGCGAGGGACAGGGGACAGGGACGTTCGCTGGGAGGATGAGAACGCGACGGGGTTTTAGCTGGGAGGGTATAAAGGGAAAAGATGGTTGAGATGTGAGATGTGAGATGAGATGGAGGTGGGATGTGAGAAGAGGTGAGAGGTGAGATGGGTGGTGAGAGGTGCTGAAGGGATAACGGAGGGAAGCAGGGCACGAGGGATGAGGAGGGAATAATGGAAACGAGGAATAGAGGAGAGAAACAAGAAACGAGGGATAGAGGGGAGCAGGGAACGAGGGATGAATAGAGGTTTCGAAAACAGGAAAGAGGACGGAAGAAAGAGAGCGGGATGGCAATGGCTTAACCAGCGCCGTGCCGGTGCTCGGCGCCACCTTCGCAGTGCCGGGGGGGGGGGCGTTTCGACGCCCCCCTCTAACTCGGGATTGTATAGGCTCCTACGGGACCTATACAAAAACCGAAAACATCGTTCGTAAGCTCGTCAAAATGCATTTTGAAACTATTTCAAGCATTGTTTTTTTTTCTGGTCAATATTGATGTCACCAGAGGTCATTAAGTGTCAGATTTTCAAGTTTTAGAACTTTGCTCCAGAACAAAAAATATATAAAAGGAACTATGATAGCTAGCAACAAACGGAAAAAAACAATGGAAAGCTCTTGAAAAATGCAATCGCCAAGGTGTCCTCAGATTTAAGCTCAGGTCAATAGTTAACCCTATTAGTGGCAGGCTCCTGGCTACCCCTATTAGTGGCAAGGGGGGGGGGGGGCGGATTCCGCCCCCGGAGATCTTCGAGATCCACCCGTCCGACTTTCAAAAATCAAACGGCGTTGGTGTCCACTACATTTCTTTAAAAAAAAACACGAAATTTTTGATAGGAGGGCAGCAGGGGCAAAAACTACAAATATTACAGATACAGATAGAGATACATACTTTTATTAAGGTCGTCCACATGTGCCTGTGGCCTCTCGTCATGAGTTAAAAACACAGGAAACATGGTCAGAAAAAGCATACAATAAAATCACACAAGTAAAAACAAGAATGAAAACACTGACACACGCCAACACATACATAATACACACACACCCATACACTCAGTCAACTAAAACCCGTCGGCATGACGGTGAGAATCGCTGCGTCGGTCAGTCTGGTGCCCGCGGAGCGGCAGCGAGATGTCGCCGCACCTGGCGACGAAACAGCGGCACGGGCAGTCCTAAAAGGTCGCGTGGCAGGGCGTTATACAGCGCTGGTCCCCGGCAGGCAAAACGCCGCCGTCCCATCTCCGTGCGTGACCGGGGAACAAACAACATGTGGTCCTGTCGCGTGGCCCGATCGGTAGCGCGTGCCTCTGCTGCGGTGGATAGATTCGCAGCCAGCTGTTCAGGCTCGCCGCAGCAACGCACTTTTTAATAGAGGTATTTGTGATCCAACACAGCTGTCATGTTTATTAACCAATTTCAACGCAACTAATGGGAATCGATAGAGATTTAATTGGGAATTGTTATATGATGGTGACATTTGATAATTCAAAAATCATAGGCGTTTTCAGGTCACTAAATTTGGGGGTAAAATAAATTCCTTATGAAACCGTCTTTTTTCTTCTTCTTTTTCGATAAATGAAATGGTGCGCTATTGTGACATCGGACACAACAGTTATAAAGCATATTTGCATCCATATGCGGTGCCAGGTTAGCGAAAAAGGGAGGCAAAATATATACAAAATAACTTCCTGTAAACCTCTCCTTTTCAAGTCCCTGAAACCGCCTCTGCCGTGCAATATTTATTATAGTTCACTAAAATTAACTAATTTGCACTTGTTTCAATCACCGTAAACCTATGTAACTCCTTTATACTGCAGGCAGTTAGGAAGAAGCCGTGAAGATCGCATCTCCGTATTATCGCCAAATGTCACAGAACAAAACAAATCTCCAAAAACTGGGCCCTGGAACCGCCTCTGTTAAGGTTAGGAACTCAAAATTTTCACTCCATATGCGGAATTTAATTCTAGGAAAAGTTCCAAAATTGCATGGGTCTACTCTTAGCTGTTCGGGAGATATCTGCGAAAAACCTGAGGAGTGGGCAGAATCTGCCCCCTGCCACTAATAGGGTTAAGGCTCCAGAGGTCATCAAATGTCAAAAAGGCCATTTTTTAGCAAATGTGTTCACAAATATATTTTTACCTAATACAGATAGGGCAATTATTTTTGACGCCATCGTGTTTGTCTCGTCAAGGCGCTTCGCATCATATGCATGATGACCATTGACCAGGCTAGGTCAACTTATAAATTTGCCTCAGGTCAAGGTCAAGTGGTGAGTGGTGACCCAATTAGGTCATGTTGCACATAGGGAGACGTGCCTTGACGAGACAAACAAATTGGTGCCAGTTTCAATTATGTATCTTTATTTTTTTGAGAGTTATTGGCAAAAAGTGTTGTTGACCCTCGGATGACCTCATCTGACCCTGTAGAGGTCACTGAACAAAATGTGCACCTGGAACTTCAAGAATGGCCTATGATAACATGATCTAGAAGGAATTGGGCTGATATCATTCGTATCCTCAGAATAGAAAGCATTTGATTATTTCCCCATTGACATATACAATGGGGAGGTCACGAAAACGACCCGACCTTAGATCACCGATATACAAAATCTGAGATAAATTATTAAAATTATTATAATATAAAAAACAAATTATTAAGTTATTAAGATACAAAATAAATAAATAAATTATTAAGATAAAAAAAATAAAGAACTGTAGGTACCTGTGAACTGTAGCCCTTATGAAATCCTGTAAGTACGAAATCGATCGGCCAGAAAATGTGGCTGTGGTACGACCGGAAACATGTTTGGAGGTGGGATCGCGTGACTTGACCTGGTGACCTGACCTGACATGATATGAAGTCAAAAAATCCACACTATGTGGGTACTTGATGTCCCAACACCTATGTAAAAAAACGGCGGCGCTGCGCGCCGCCGTTTTTTCGCTATCCTCGAAAAACTTTAGGGGGGCGTCTTAACGTCCCCCCAGCACGGCGCGGACTAAAAGACGTTGTCGGAAAGAAGAGGACCAAAAGCCAACGAAGAAAAGGAGTAAAACAGTCACCATAGTGAGGCTCCATAGTGAGGAGGGGAGGGCTGATGGAAAGGGATGGAGCAGATGGATGGATGGAGGATGGAGGATGGAGGAAAGGGATGGAGCAGGGTAACAGATGGCATACGAGGGAGAAGTATGGATCAGGACAGCAATCAATGCAGATTGGGGAATGACGGAGAAAGAGGTGCCTGGTGGCTTGACGACATTAGAGTAGGTAGTCTAGAGCCCTTCATGGAATGGGAATCCCCATGGAACAGGATGGGAATGGGGCCATTTTTGGAAATGTAACGGGTTGGAACGGGTTTGGGACAGACCATATCATTTTTAGCACCACAAAACGTGAAATATGCTGAATCGGGTGGGAATGGGAGCCCCATCAATTATGAATTCGGATTTGGATTTGGATTGGAACGGGTTTGGGTCTGGCTGAATGGGCTGGAACGAGATGGGGGGCTGGAAATGTGCCCCATGAAGGGCTCTAGTAGGTACCTGGTGATAAGGTAGGAGCGAAATGAGGAGGATCTGAGGCAATTATGCGCGCGCGCGTGCGTATGTGTGTGTGTGCGCACTGCGCGCGTATGCATGTCTGTGCGTACGCGTGGGCGCGTGTGCGCGTGTGCGCGTGAGTGCGTGTGAGTTGTTGTTGTTGTGAGTTGGGTGGGTGCGTTGGTGACCAGATGGGTTCCCGAGCACCACCAATCAATGGATGACGATGACGCTGCTCTGCCAGCGATGCGATGTCACGGTCGACTAGACAGCTCCGGGATCAATCAGCACCGCTGCCAGATCGTCACATTGATCAGTGATTTGTGTGTTATTTCGCAGGAGTTGTTAAATATCGGTGCTACCGTTGAACGATGGTTTGGCACCGCAGGCACAGGCATCTGGTGGTGGATGATGTCTATCAATTATTGGACACACATCCGCCTTCACATCCGTGTTCATATCCGCTTCGTCACTTACTGCTGTGCCACTGATAAATTGTCATTTAACGCTGGCTCCCGTATATGCTACGAATGATGGCATGACGTCGTTTCCGGGAAATGCGCCTCGGGCGGAAACTCGCCTGTACTCATTACTGCAACTCTAATGGGACTCATTAGACGACGAGGACTTCCTCTTAGGCCGCTCTCTGAGCTACAGGCGGATCCAGGGCGGACACATAAGCTGGTTTGGAGGGTCCGGTTCCAAATGGTTTGACATGCTATATATGTATGCTACCTACTGCATAGCTGGAGCAAATACCACACATTGCTCCTGACAATATTGCCTTCCGCCGAAACTCGTAAAATCCCGAACATCGCTTCAGCGCACATGCTTCGGCCTAATATTGAATACTCCCGTATATTAATCTGGGCAGCAACACAATCCAAAACAACAGACACTCTGTGTCCTTGCCACTTGATTTCCGGCCAACTTCAAAGCGGACACAATCCAGCTATATAAAGAGAATTACCTAAAGGGAATTACCCTAAAATAGACCTGCAGTGGTCTTCTCAATTAGACTAAGTTAATTAAGCGTCATCGACTCGCCTCGAGTTCGAAGAAACATTGCCAGCAAAGCCTCTCGGTGGGCCTTGGTGACACCATGCAGCTGACAGGCTCCAGGAAGACCTACCTACGCACTACCCAGTGTATGTGAGTCTGCAGCTGACAGGCTCCAGGAAGACCTACCTACGCACTACCCAGTGTATGTGAGTCTGCAGCCGACAGGCTCCAGGAAGACCTACCTACGCACTACCCAGTGTATGTGAGTCTGCAGCTGACAGGCTCCAGGAAGACCTGCACTGCCCAGTGTATGTGAGTCTGCAGCTGACAGGCTCCAGGAAGACCTACCTGCGCACTGTCCAGTGTATGTGGGTCTGCAGCTGACAGGCTCCAGGAAGACCTGCCTACGCACTGCCCAGTGTATGTGGGTCTGCAGCTGACAGGCTCCAGGAAGACTTACCTACGCACTACCCAGTGTATGTGAGTCTGCAGCTGACAGGCTCCAGGAAGACCTACCTACGCACTACCCAGTGTATGTGAGTCTGCAGCTGACAGGCTCCAGGAAGACCTACCTACGCACTACCCAGTGTATGTGAGTCTGCAGCTGACAGGCTCCAGGAAGACCTACCTACGCACTACCCAGTGTATGTGGGTCTGCAGCTGACAGGCTCCAGGAAGACTTACCTACGCACTACCCAGTGTATGTGAGTCGGCAGCTGACAGGCTCCAGGAAGACCTACCTACGCACTGCCCAGTGTATGTGAGTCTGCAGCTGACAGGCTCCAGGAAGACCTGCACTGTCCAGTGTATGTGAGTCTGCAGCTGACAGGCTCCACGAAGACCTACCTACGCACTGCCCAGTGTATGTGAGTCTGCAGCTGACAGGCTCCAGGAAGACCTGCCTACGCACTGTCCAGTGTATGTGAGTCTGCAGCTGACAGGCTCCAGGAAGACCTACCTACGCACTGCCCAGTGTATGTGGGTCTGCAGCTGACAGGCTCCAGGAAGACCTGCCTACGCACTGTCCAGTGTATGTGAGTCTGCAGCTGACAGGCTTCAGGAAGACCTACCTACGCACTGTCCAGTGTATGTGAGTCTGCAGCTGACAGGCTCCAGGAAGACCTACCTACGCACTACCCAGTGTATGTGAGTCTGCAGCTGACAGGCTCCAGGAAGACCTGCACTGCCCAGTGTATGTGAGTCTGCAGCTGACAGGCTCCAGGAAGACCTACCTACGCACTGCCCAGTGTATGTGAGTCTGCAGCTGACAGGCTCCAGGAAGACCTACCTACGCACTGTCCAGTGTATGTGAGTCTGCAGCTGACAGGCTCCAGGAAGACCTACCTACGCACTGTCCAGTGTATGTGAGTCTGCAGCTGACAGGCTCCAGGAAGACCTACCTACGCACTGCCCAGTGTATGTGAGTCTGCAGCTGACAGGCTCCAGGAAGACTTACCTACGCACTGCCCAGTGTATGTGGGTCTGCAGCTGACAGGCTCCAGGAAGACCTACCTACGCACTGTCCAGTGTATGTGAGTCTGCAGCTGACAGGCTCCAGGAAGACCTACCTACGCACTACCCAGTGTATGTGAGTCTGCAGCTGACAGGCTCCAGGAAGACCTACCTACGCACTGCCCAGTGTATGTGAGTCTGCAGCTGACAGGCTCCAGGAAGACCTACCTACGCACTGTCCAGTGTATGTGAGTCTGCAGCTGACAGGCTCCAGGAAGACCTACCTACGCACTGCCCAGTGTATGTGAGTCTGCAGCTGACAGGCTCCAGGAAGACCTACCTACGCACTGCCCAGTGTATGTGAGTCTGCAGCTGACAGGCTCCAGGAAGACCTGCACTGCCCAGTGTATGTGAGTCTGCAGCTGACAGGCTCCAGGAAGACCTACCTGCGCACTGTCCAGTGTATGTGGGTCTGCAGCTGACAGGCTCCAGGAAGACCTACCTACGCACTGCCCAGTGTATGTGGGTCTGCAGCTGACAGGCTCCAGGAAGACCTACCTACACACTGTCCAGTGTATGTGAGTCTGCAGCTGACAGGCTCCAGGAAGACCTACCTACGCACTGCCCAGTGTATGTGGGTCTGCAGCTGACAGGCTCCAGGAAGACCTACCTACGCACTGTCCAGTGTATGTGGGTCTGCAGCTGACAGGCTCCAGGAAGACCTGCACTGCCCAGTGTATGTGAGTCTGCAGCTGACAGGCTCCAGGAAGACCTACCTGCGCACTGTCCAGTGTATGTGGGTCTGCAGCTGACAGGCTCCAGGAAGACTTACCTGCGCACTACCCAGTGTATGTGAGTCTGTAGCTGACAGGCTCCAGGAAGACTTACCTACGCACTACCCAGTGTATGTGAGTCTGCAGCTGACAGGCTCCAGGAAGACCTACCTACGCACTACCCAGTGTATGTGGGTCTGCAGCTGACAGGCTCCAGGAAGACTTACCTACGCACTACCCAGTGTATGTGAGTCTGCAGCTGACAGGCTCCAGGAAGACCTACCTACGCACTGCCCAGTGTATGTGGGTCTGCAGCTGACAGGCTCCAGGAAGACCTGCACTGCCCAGTGTATGTGAGTCTGCAGCTGACAGGCTCCAGGAAGACCTACCTACGCATTGTCCAGTGTATGTGAGTCTGCAGCTGACAGGCTCCAGGAAGACCTACCTACGCACTACCCAGTGTATGTGAGTCTGCAGCTGACAGGCTCCAGGAAGACCTACCTACGCACTGTCCAGTGTATGTGAGTCTGCAGCTGACAGGCTCCAGGAAGACCTGCCTGCGCACTACCCAGTGTATGTGAGTCTGCAGCTGACAGGCTCCAGGAAGACCTACCTACGCACTACCCAGTGTATGTGAGTCTGCAGCTGACAGGCTCCAGGAAGACCTACCTACGCACTGCCCAGTGTATGTGAGTCTGCAGCTGACAGGCTCCAGGAAGACCTACCTACGCACTACCCAGTGTATGTGAGTCTGCAGCTGACAGGCTCCAGGAAGACCTACCTACGCACTGCCCAGTGTATGTGAGTCTGCAGCTGACAGGCTCCAGGAAGACCTACCTACGCACTACCCAGTGTATGTGAGTCTGCAGCTGACAGGCTCCAGGAAGACCTACCTACGCACTGCCCAGTGTATGTGGGTCTGCAGCTGACAGGCTCCAGGAAGACCTGCACTGCCCAGTGTATGTGAGTCTGCAGCTGACAGGCTCCAGGAAGACCTGCCTACGCACTGTCCAGTGTATGTGAGTCTGCAGCTGACAGGCTCCAGGAAGACCTACCTACGCACTGCCCAGTGTATGTGAGTCTGCAGCTGACAGGCTCCAGGAAGACCTACCTACGCACTGCCCAGTGTATGTGAGTCTGCAGCTGACAGGCTCCAGGAAGACCTACCTACGCACTGCCCAGTGTATGTGAGTCTGCAGCTGACAGGCTCCAGGAAGACCTACCTACGCACTACCCAGTGTATGTGAGTCTGCAGCTGACAGGCTCCAGGAAGACCTACCTACGCACTACCCAGTGTATGTGAGTCTGCAGCTGACAGGCTCCAGGAAGACCTACCTACGCACTGCCCAGTGTATGTGGGTCTGCAGCTGACAGGCTCCAGGAAGACCTACCTACGCACTGCCCAGTGTATGTGAGTCTGCAGCTGACAGGCTCCAGGAAGACCTACCTACGCACTACCCAGTGTATGTGAGTCTGCAGCTGACAGGCTCCAGGAAGACCTGCACTGCCCAGTGTATGTGAGTCTGCAGCTGACAGGCTCCAGGAAGACCTACCTACGCACTGCCCAGTGTATGTGAGTCTGCAGCTGACAGGCTCCAGGAAGACCTACCTACGCACTGTCCAGTGTATGTGAGTCTGCAGCTGACAGGCTCCAGGAAGACCTACCTACGCACTGTCCAGTGTATGTGAGTCTGCAGCTGACAGGCTCCAGGAAGACCTACCTACGCACTGCCCAGTGTATGTGAGTCTGCAGCTGACAGGCTCCAGGAAGACTTACCTACGCACTGCCCAGTGTATGTGGGTCTGCAGCTGACAGGCTCCAGGAAGACCTACCTACGCACTGTCCAGTGTATGTGAGTCTGCAGCTGACAGGCTCCAGGAAGACCTACCTACGCACTACCCAGTGTATGTGAGTCTGCAGCTGACAGGCTCCAGGAAGACCTACCTACGCACTGCCCAGTGTATGTGAGTCTGCAGCTGACAGGCTCCAGGAAGACCTACCTACGCACTGTCCAGTGTATGTGAGTCTGCAGCTGACAGGCTCCAGGAAGACCTACCTACGCACTGCCCAGTGTATGTGAGTCTGCAGCTGACAGGCTCCAGGAAGACCTACCTACGCACTGCCCAGTGTATGTGAGTCTGCAGCTGACAGGCTCCAGGAAGACCTGCACTGCCCAGTGTATGTGAGTCTGCAGCTGACAGGCTCCAGGAAGACCTACCTGCGCACTGTCCAGTGTATGTGGGTCTGCAGCTGACAGGCTCCAGGAAGACCTACCTACGCACTGCCCAGTGTATGTGGGTCTGCAGCTGACAGGCTCCAGGAAGACCTACCTACACACTGTCCAGTGTATGTGAGTCTGCAGCTGACAGGCTCCAGGAAGACCTACCTACGCACTGCCCAGTGTATGTGGGTCTGCAGCTGACAGGCTCCAGGAAGACCTACCTACGCACTGTCCAGTGTATGTGGGTCTGCAGCTGACAGGCTCCAGGAAGACCTGCACTGCCCAGTGTATGTGAGTCTGCAGCTGACAGGCTCCAGGAAGACCTACCTGCGCACTGTCCAGTGTATGTGGGTCTGCAGCTGACAGGCTCCAGGAAGACTTACCTGCGCACTACCCAGTGTATGTGAGTCTGTAGCTGACAGGCTCCAGGAAGACTTACCTACGCACTACCCAGTGTATGTGAGTCTGCAGCTGACAGGCTCCAGGAAGACCTACCTACGCACTACCCAGTGTATGTGGGTCTGCAGCTGACAGGCTCCAGGAAGACTTACCTACGCACTACCCAGTGTATGTGAGTCTGCAGCTGACAGGCTCCAGGAAGACCTACCTACGCACTGCCCAGTGTATGTGGGTCTGCAGCTGACAGGCTCCAGGAAGACCTGCACTGCCCAGTGTATGTGAGTCTGCAGCTGACAGGCTCCAGGAAGACCTACCTACGCATTGTCCAGTGTATGTGAGTCTGCAGCTGACAGGCTCCAGGAAGACCTACCTACGCACTACCCAGTGTATGTGAGTCTGCAGCTGACAGGCTCCAGGAAGACCTACCTACGCACTGTCCAGTGTATGTGAGTCTGCAGCTGACAGGCTCCAGGAAGACCTGCCTGCGCACTACCCAGTGTATGTGAGTCTGCAGCTGACAGGCTCCAGGAAGACCTACCTACGCACTACCCAGTGTATGTGAGTCTGCAGCTGACAGGCTCCAGGAAGACCTACCTACGCACTGCCCAGTGTATGTGAGTCTGCAGCTGACAGGCTCCAGGAAGACCTACCTACGCACTACCCAGTGTATGTGAGTCTGCAGCTGACAGGCTCCAGGAAGACCTACCTACGCACTGCCCAGTGTATGTGAGTCTGCAGCTGACAGGCTCCAGGAAGACCTACCTACGCACTACCCAGTGTATGTGAGTCTGCAGCTGACAGGCTCCAGGAAGACCTACCTACGCACTGCCCAGTGTATGTGGGTCTGCAGCTGACAGGCTCCAGGAAGACCTGCACTGCCCAGTGTATGTGAGTCTGCAGCTGACAGGCTCCAGGAAGACCTGCCTACGCACTGTCCAGTGTATGTGAGTCTGCAGCTGACAGGCTCCAGGAAGACCTACCTACGCACTGCCCAGTGTATGTGAGTCTGCAGCTGACAGGCTCCAGGAAGACCTACCTACGCACTGCCCAGTGTATGTGAGTCTGCAGCTGACAGGCTCCAGGAAGACCTACCTACGCACTGCCCAGTGTATGTGAGTCTGCAGCTGACAGGCTCCAGGAAGACCTACCTACGCACTACCCAGTGTATGTGAGTCTGCAGCTGACAGGCTCCAGGAAGACCTACCTACGCACTACCCAGTGTATGTGAGTCTGCAGCTGACAGGCTCCAGGAAGACCTACCTACGCACTGCCCAGTGTATGTGGGTCTGCAGCTGACAGGCTCCAGGAAGACCTACCTACGCACTGCCCAGTGTATGTGAGTCTGCAGCTGACAGGCTCCACGAAGACTACCTACGCACTGCCCAGTGTATGTGAGTCTGCAGCTGACAGGCTCCAGGAAGACCTACCTACGCACTGCCCAGTGTATGTGAGTCTGCAGCTGACAGGCTCCACGAAGACCTACCTACGCACTGCCCAGTGTATGTGAGTCTGCAGCTGACAGGCTCCAGGAAGACCTACCTACGCACTGCCCAGTGTATGTGAGTCTGCAGCTGACAGGCTCCAGGAAGACCTACCTACGCACTACCCAGTGTATGTGAGTCTGCAGCTGACAGGCTCCAGGAAGACCTACCTACGCACTGTCCAGTGTATGTGAGTCTGCAGCTGACAGGCTCCAGGAAGACCTACCTACGCACTACCCAGTGTATGTGAGTCTGCAGCTGACAGGCTCCAGGAAGACCTACCTACGCACTGCCCAGTGTATGTGAGTCTGCAGCTGACAGGCTCCAGGAAGACCTACCTACACACTGTCCAGTGTATGTGAGTCTGCAGCTGACAGGCTCCAGGAAGACCTACCTACGCACTGCCCAGTGTATGTGAGTCTGCAGCTGACAGGCTCCAGGAAGACCTACCTACGCACTGTCCAGTGTATGTGAGTCTGCAGCTGACAGGCTCCAGGAAGACCTGCACTGCCCAGTGTATGTGAGTCTGCAGCTGACAGGCTCCAGGAAGACCTACCTACGCACTACCCAGTGTATGTGGGTCTGCAGCTGACAGGCTCCAGGAAGACCTACCTACGCACTACCCAGTGTATGTGAGTCTGCAGCTGACAGGCTCCAGGAAGACCTACCTACGCACTGTCCAGTGTATGTGAGTCTGCAGCTGACAGGCTCCAGGAAGACCTACCTACGCACTACCCAGTGTATGTGAGTATGCAGCTGACAGGCTCCAGGAAGACCTACCTACGCACTACCCAGTGTATGTGAGTCTGCAGCTGACAGGCTCCAGGAAGACCTACCTACGCACTACCCAGTGTATGTGAGTCTGCAGCCGACAGGCTCCAGGAAGACCTACCTACGCACTACCCAGTGTATGTGAGTCTGCAGCTGACAGGCTCCAGGAAGACCTACCTACGCACTGTCCAGTGTATGTGAGTCTGCAGCTGACAGGTTCCAGGAAGACCTACCTACGCACTACCCAGTGTATGTGAGTCTGCAGCTGACAGGCTCCAGGAAGACCTACCTACGCACTGCCCAGTGTATGTGAGTCTGCAGCTGACAGGCTCCAGGAAGACCTACCTACGCACTGTCCAGTGTATGTGAGTCTGCAGCTGACAGGCTCCAGGAAGACCTACCTACGCACTGTCCAGTGTATGTGAGTCTGCAGCTGACAGGCTCCAGGAAGACCTACCTACGCACTGCCCAGTGTATGTGAGTCTGCAGCTGACAGGCTCCAGGAAGACCTACCTTCGCACTGCCCAGTGTATGTGAGTCTGCAGCTGACAGGCTCCAGGAAGACCTACCTACGCACTACCCAGTGTATGTGAGTCTGCAGCTGACAGGCTCCAGGAAGACCTACCTACGCACTACCCAGTGTATGTGAGTCTGCAGCTGACAGGCTCCAGGAAGACCTACCGACGCACTGTCCAGTGTATGTGAGTCTGCAGCTGACAGGCTCCAGGAAGACCTACCTACGCACTGCCCAGTGTATGTGAGTCTGCAGCTGACAGGCTCCAGGAAGACCTACCTACGCACTGCTCAGTGTATGTGAGTCTGCAGCTGACAGGCTCCAGGAAGACCTACCTACGCACTGCCCAGTGTATGTGAGTCTGCAGCTGACAGGCTCCAGGAAGACCTACCTACGCACTACCCAGTGTATGTGAGTCTGCAGCTGACAGGCTCCAGGAAGACCTACCTACACACTGTCCAGTGTATGTGAGTCTGCAGCTGACAGGCTCCAGGAAGACCTACCTACGCACTGTCCAGTGTATGTGAGTCTGCAGCTGACAGGCTCCAGGAAGACCTACCTACGCACTGTCCAGTGTATGTGAGTCTGCAGCTGACAGGCTCCAGGAAGACCTACCTACGCACTGTCCAGTGTATGTGAGTCTGCAGCTGACAGGCTCCAGGAAGACCTACCTACGCACTGTCCAGTGTATGTGAGTCTGCAGCTGACAGGCTCCAGGAAGACCTACCTGCGCACTGCCCAGTGTATGTGGGTCTGCAGCTGACAGGCTCCAGGAAGACCTACCTACGCACTACCCAGTGTATGTGAGTCTGCAGCTGACAGGCTCCAGGAAGACCTACCTACACACTGTCCAGTGTATGTGAGTCTGCAGCTGACAGGCTCCAGGAAGACCTACCTACGCACTGTCCAGTGTATGTGAGTCTGCAGCTGACAGGCTCCAGGAAGACCTACCTACGCACTACCCAGTGTATGTGAGTCTGCAGCTGACAGGCTCCAGGAAGACCTACCTACACACTGTCCAGTGTATGTGAGTCTGCAGCTGACAGGCTCCAGGAAGACCTACCTACGCACTGTCCAGTGTATGTGAGTCTGCAGCTGACAGGCTCCAGGAAGACCTACCTACGCACTACCCAGTGTATGTGGGTCTGCAGCTGACAGGCTCCAGGAAGACCTACCTACGCACTGCCCAGTGTATGTGGGTCTGCAGCTGACAGGCTCCAGGAAGACCTACCTGCGCACTGCCCAGTGTATGTGGGTCTGCAGCTGACAGGCTCCAGGAAGACCTACCTACGCACTGCCCAGTGTATGTGGGTCTGCAGCTGACAGGCTCCAGGAAGACCTACCTGCGCACTACCCAGTGTATGTGAGTCTGCAGCTGACAGGCTCCAGGAAGACCTACCTACGCACTGCCCAGTGTATGTGGGTCTGCAGCTGACAGGCTCCAGGAAGACCTACCTGCGCACTACCCAGTGTATGTGAGTCTGCAGCTGACAGGCTCCAGGAAGACCTACCTACGCACTGCCCAGTGTATGTGAGTCTGCAGCTGACAGGCTCCAGGAAGACCTACCTACGCACTGCCCAGTGTATGTGGGTCTGCAGCTGACAGGCTCCAGGAAGACCTACCTACGCACTACCCAGTGTATGTGAGTCTGCAGCTGACAGGCTCCAGGAAGACCTACCTACGCACTACCCAGTGTATGTGAGTCTGCAGCTGACAGGCTCCAGGAAGACCTACCTACGCACTACCCAGTGTATGTGGGTCTGCAGCTGACAGGCTCCAGGAAGACCTACCTACGCACTGTCCAGTGTATGTGAGTCTGCAGCTGACAGGCTCCAGGAAGACCTACCTGCGCACTGTCCAGTGTATGTGAGTCTGCAGCTGACAGGCTCCAGGAAGACCTACCTACGCACTGTCCAGTGTATGTGAGTCTGCAGCCGACAGGCTCCAGGAAGACCTACCTACGCACTACCCAGTGTATGTGAGTCTGCAGCTGACAGGCTCCATGAAGACCTACCTACGCACTGCCCAGTGTATGTGGGTCTGCAGCTGACAGGCTCCAGGAAGACCTGTCTACGCACTACCCAGTGTATGTGAGTCTGCAGCTGACAGGCTCCAGGAAGACCTACCTACGCACTACCCAGTGTATGTGAGTCTGCAGCTGACAGGCTCCAGGAAGACCTACCTACGCACTGTCCAGTGTATGTGAGTCTGCAGCTGACAGGCTCCAGGAAGACCTACCTACGCACTACCCAGTGTATGTGGGTCTGCAGCTGACAGGCTCCAGGAAGACCTGCCTACGCACTGCCCAGTGTATGTGAGTCTGCAGCTGACAGGCTCCAGGAAGGCCTATCTACGCACTGTCCAGTGTATGTGAGTCTGCAGCTGACAGGCTCCAGGAAGACCTACCTACGCACTGCCCAGTGTATGTGAGTCTGCAGCTGACAGGCTCCAGGAAGACCTACCTACGCACTGCCCAGTGTATGTGGGTCTGCAGCTGACAGGCTCCAGGAAGACCTGCACTGCCCAGTGTATGTGAGTCTGCAGCTGACAGGCTCCAGGAAGACCTACCTACGCACTACCCAGTGTATGTGAGTCTGCAGCTGACAGGCTCCAGGAAGACCTACCTACGCACTGCCCAGTGTATGTGAGTCTGCAGCTGACAGGCTCCAGGAAGACCTACCTACGCACTGCCCAGTGTATGTGAGTCTGCAGCTGACAGGCTCCAGGAAGACCTACCTACGCACTGCCCAGTGTATGTGAGTCTGCAGCTGACAGGCTCCAGGAAGACCTACCTACGCACTACCCAGTGTATGTGAGTCTGCAGCTGACAGGCTCCAGGAAGACCTACCTACGCACTACCCAGTGTATGTGAGTCTGCAGCTGACAGGCTCCAGGAAGACCTACCTACGCACTGCCCAGTGTATGTGGGTCTGCAGCTGACAGGCTCCAGGAAGACCTACCTACGCACTGCCCAGTGTATGTGGGTCTGCAGCTGACAGGCTCCACGAAGACCTACCTACGCACTGTTCAGTGTATGTGAGTCTGCAGCCGACAGGCTCCAGGAAGACCTACCTACGCACTGCCCAGTGTATGTGGGTCTGCAGCTGACAGGCTCCAGGAAGACCTACCTACACACTGTCCAGTGTATGTGAGTCTGCAGCTGACAGGCTCCAGGAAGACCTGCACTGCCCAGTGTATGTGAGTCTGCAGCTGACAGGCTCCAGGAAGACCTGCACTGCCCAGTGTATGTGAGTCTGCAGCTGACAGGCTCCAGGAAGACCTGCCTACGCACTGCCCAGTGTATGTGAGTCTGCAGCTGACAGGCTCCAGGAAGACCTGCACTACCCAGTGTATGTGAGTCTGCAGCTGACAGGCTCCAGGAAGACCTACCTACGCACTGTCCAGTGTATGTGAGTCTGCAGCTGACAGGCTCCAGGAAGACCTGCACTGCCCAGTGTGTGTGAGTCTGCAGCTGACAGGCTCCAGGAAGACCTGCACTGCCCAGTGTATGTGAGTCTGCAGCTGACAGGCTCCAGGAAGACCTACCTACGCACTGTCCAGTGTATGTGAGTCTGCAGCTGACAGGCTCCAGGAAGACCTACCTACGCACTGCCCAGTGTATGTGAGTCTGCAGCTGACAGGCTCCAGGAAGACCTGCACTGCCCAGTGTATGTGAGTCTGCAGCTGACAGGCTCCAGGAAGACCTACCTACGCACTACCCAGTGTATGTGAGTCTGCAGCTGACAGGCTCCAGGAAGACCTACCTACGCACTACCCAGTGTATGTGAGTCTGCAGCTGACAGGCTCCAGGAAGACCTGCACTACCCAGTGTATGTGGGTCTGCAGCTGACAGGCTCCAGGAAGACCTACCTACACACTGCCCAGTGTATGTGAGTCTGCAGCTGACAGGCTCCAGGAAGACCTACCTACGCACTGTCCAGTGTATGTGAGTCTGCAGCTGACAGGCTCCAGGAAGACCTGCACTACCCAGTGTATGTGGGTCTGCAGCTGACAGGCTCCAGGAAGACCTACCTACGCACTGTCCAGTGTATGTGAGTCTGCAGCTGACAGGCTCCAGGATGACCTGCACTGCCCAGTGTATGTGAGTCTGCAACTGACAGGCTCTAGGAAGACCTACCTACGCACTACCCAGTGTATGTGAGTCTGCAGCTGACAGGCTCCAGGAAGACCTACCTACACACTGCCCAGTGTATGTGAGTCTGCAGCTGACAGGCTCCAGGAAGACCTACCTACGCACTGTCCAGTGTATGTGAGTCTGCAGCTGACAGGCTCCAGGAAGACCTGCACTGCCCAGTGTATGTGAGTCTGCAGCTGACAGGCTCCAGGAAGACCTACCTACGCACTGCCTAGTGTATGTGGGTCTGCAGCTGACAGGCTCCAGGAAGACCTACCTACGCACTGCCCAGTGTATGTGGGTCTGCAGCTGACAGGCTCCAGGAAGACCTACCTACGCACTACCCAGTGTATGTGAGTCTGCAGCTGACAGGCTCCAGGAAGACCTACCTACGCACTACCCAGTGTATGTGAGTCGCGACATGGGCGTATATGTATAGCTTTTGTGTGGGAGTATATCCACGATCCATCCAAAGCGCTTTTGGTCATTTTTGAAATGTATAACAAATAAATCTAGCATATCGCCAGTGTTGTATAACTCGGACCGTGCACTCGTGTCGGATGACTTGGATCGCGCGGACTCTCTGAACGAGGCATTTGCCGCCAAGTTCACCGATCCGCTTGTGCAAAGCGTCCCTGATGCACCGGCATTCCCAATCAAGACAATGAGTCAGCTGCACGTCTCTGAGGCGGCTGGGCGAGCTGCGCTGGCGATGGTTAGTCCCAATAGGGCATGCGGGACAGACGACATCAGTGCTCGTATTATCAACGAGTGCGCGGATGAATTAGTCGTACCCCTCACTAAGATATGTAACCTCTCGGCCATGTCTGGTGTCTTCCCCGAGAGATGGAAGCGGGCAAACATTATACCAATATACAAGAAAGGCGACAAAAAAGAGCCTTCGAACTACATATCTATTTCCCTGCTTCCTCTCTTCGGGAAGGTATTGTAGCGTGTTGTGTTCGACGAGCTGTTTTATCATGTATCACCGGTTTTGAGCCAGCAGCAGCATGGTTTCATTCCTAGGCGTTCGGGCAGCACGAACTTAAGTGTTTACCTTAAGCACGCGTGGGAGGCCATATCGGACGGATACCAGACGGACGAATTAGGTATTACCTATGCCAATGCTTACCTGTCTCTCCCTCCACAGGCTGTCTCTATCATTACATCTATAAATCAATATCAGGGTTCCAATTATCCAATACGTTAAACAATATGGAGCGGAAAGTTCGCAGTAAAACTGGGGAAAAAGAGTGGGAAAATAGTATCCTTAGGGTGTCGTTTTCCACCTACATTTCCCAATCCTAGGACACTGCGCTCCGGGGGCCCATAAAACTTGCCGCGGTTACTACCCTGTCGAAATCCTGTATACGCCTATGCATCTAACCCAGGTTCTGCTTCACTACCACGGTGCACTATCATATTATTGCAGGAGCATAACCACCACTTGATGGTAAATGATGTTCAGCTCTGTGTTACGGTCTACGTGACGTGAAACGCTGGGGACCACTGTTTTAGACTTAGAGCACCAGCACTCGTCTACTTATATACCTGCCCATAGATGGCATTAGTAGTAAACGCCTGAAGTTATGCTGTACCGCATAGCACGAAGTCGAGAACTTTGCGCAATGGGGGAGAGGGTCATTATAGTCATCAAAAGGGGATTACCATGCCCTTGCCGTTGAGGAACGCTGCCAATACAAACACCGTCTGCCTGTCTGAGGGCTCATAGGAAACCTACAATAGATCCATTTGTCGAGTTGTATATGGCTCATTTCATGGCTCATTATGGCTCATTTTATATGGCTCATTTCATGTCAGGCTGTATACAAAAGAGGGCTTTCGTACTCGACCCTTTCAGACTTAGGATGAAAATTGGTACACATGTAGTGTCAAGTGAAAGAAACATGCACACCCACGTTTAGCTCCGGGTGACCTCAAGGGTCATATTTAGAGGTCATCCAAGGTCACGATTTTGTGCGTATTTTATATCAATCAAACGCTTATATCTTCTGTGCTAATGGACTTAGCGGAATAAAACTAATATCGAATACTCCACAGGGTTGGACCGTTCGGAAAAGGGAAAAAAATCACGTGACCTCAATATGACCTTTGACCTGACGAGGGCA
This sequence comes from Chirona hameri, assembly GCA_036785665.1. Classification (NCBI taxonomy): domain Eukaryota; kingdom Metazoa; phylum Arthropoda; class Thecostraca; order Balanomorpha; family Balanidae; genus Chirona; species Chirona hameri. The sequence continues at coordinate 53,227 of JAXIVJ010005744.1, forward strand.
CAATCATAAAATGTATTTTTCTATAAGTTTGCCTGCTCGTAACTAGTCCAAACTTGGCACAATAAATGAAAGTAAGATCCTCTAAGAATGTGCAAAAACGAAGGGTGGAGACTTTTCAACTTTTTTAGATACGGCCCTTTGAGTATGGTAAGGAAGTGAAACGGAGCAATGCCCTGAGGCTATTTTCATGTCGCTTGCCATAATGTGGGTTTCTCTGGCTCGACTAACGTCAAATCTGTTGGGTAGCTTTTGTTTGACGAATTCAATCACTTCCCGAGTTTTCAGCTTGACCTGACCTCGCATGACCTAGCATGACCTAGGAATAGTGTATGGTCCACAGATACGTACTACCTATAGGTAATACGGTGTTTTATAGATGTTCAGGACCATAACACATATGCACAGGTGACATTTATTTATGACATTTATTATTTTTTTTAACAGCTGACATTTATGGTTTCCATTGAGATCATGACACCGGATGACCTTTTCAGAGGTCAACCGAGGTCACTGACCTTTGATGACCTGATATGTTTGTTTGGCCTCTGAAAGTTTCTAGGACATTTTAGAATGCTGATTTCAAATTTGGAATCAATTGCATATAATGATATGTTCCACTGTTTTTTTTTTAATCGAAGGTCAAGCTCAATTAGGGGCGAAACGCCAGGGAGTCGTACTCCCCCCCCCCCCCCCCTCTGCACAGTCATGAGGGTATCAGACGTTCATTTATTGTGCCACTGGCACCTGCAATGCTGAACGCCGGCAATCTGTGTGTAACCGTTCTTGGAGGCACCTTTGAAGTAACATGGATTTTAGAGGCGGTATAAGGACACCGGCAGGGGGGGGGGGTATCGTGCGATGGCGAGGTGATAATGACTGCGCCCGGTGCGGGGGAGATTACGAACCCCGACTCATGGCGCGCTGAGGGATACTGGCGTCGATATCCAAAGATTATTTGTGAGATCACAAACAGCAACGACTGTAAAACAGCATGGCAGTGCATTGTGTTCACGAGGAATCGACATTTTTCCTTACACGTACTTTCCAGCCCGTTAATGAGCCGTTCATGAATTACGTTACGCTCAGGGGGCGGGCGGGGGGGGGGGGGGGGGGGACCAGCCGAAGCGTACCATTGTGGATAAGGTTGATATGGTTGATAACATGTGTTGAAAAATAGTCAAAATAGTGTAACGTAATTTATGAACGATTCTTAACATAATATAGATAAACAGTATATATATATCCGCATTCATCATAGACTGCTGTTTTGTGTTTATCCACAGTTGGTAGATATCTGCAAAACATACTTGGCTGTGAAATGTTCTTCAAATCTATAAGAGGTTAAAAGTCATCTTAGGTCAGCGGAGGTCAGTGACTTCGGTTAACCTGTGACAGAGCATTGCCCCAATTGAGCATATAATTATGCAAAATATGGGTGCCAATTTGAAATCTGCGTCACAAAATGTCCTAGAAGCTATCAGAGTCCAAAAATTTCATCTCAGGTCATCGGTGGTCAGTGACCTCGGTTGACGTTTGAAGTGCATGACCACAGTGGAATATACAATTATGTAAAATGGATGCCAAATTTGAAATCAGCGTCCTAAATTGTCGTAGAAACTTTCAGAGGCCAAGCAAGTCATCTCAGGTCATCATAGGTCAGTGACCTCGGTTGACCTCTAAAAAGGTCATCCGGGGTCATGATCTCAATGGAAACCATAAATGTCACCTGTTAACACCTGTGCATATGTGTTATGCTCCTGAACATCTATAAAACACCGTATTACCTATAGGCAATACGTATCTGTGGGCCATATACTATTCCTAAGGTCATGCTAGGTCATGCGAAACAATGCAATGACGAGTAACTTCATGATATTAAAAATAAATACGTTTAGCCGAAAATTATATTTTCAATAAACAAATAAAGCGTTTACAATATAATTGCGGCCTAATTTTAATTATATATTTAAGTATTATGACGTCACTGGTTATTTCCTCTATTATCAGAGTTCAATATACAATGAATGTATCATTAAATCTTATTTCCTTATTTGTTTATTGACAAGCTCACGGCGAGGTGAGCCGATAGCCATGTATGGTTAAGTATACAACCATACCTATTTCTGTCAGGGGCGGGTCCAGGGGGAGGGGGGCAACGGGGCTGGCAGCCCCCCTTAACCCTATTTGTAACAGGGGGGCGGATTCCGCCCCCCTCATGTTTTTCGCAGATATCTCCAGAACGGCTGGGAGCAGGCCCATGAAATTTTGGGACTTTTCATAGAATTGAACTCCGCACTTGGAGTCAAAATTTTGAGTTCTTAACCTCAACAGAGGCGGTTCCAAGGCACAGTTTTGGGTGGGTTCGGAGGCGACATTTGGCGATAATACGGAAATGCGATCTTCACGGTTTCTTCCTAACTGCATCAAGTATGAAGGAGTTACATCGGCTTACAGTGATTGCAACAAGTGCAAATTAGTTGATGTTAATTAAATATCATAAAAATGTCATGGCAGAGGCGGTTTCAGGGTCTTGAAAAGGGGGGGGGGGGTTCCAGGAAGTATTCAATGCTTGGCGGGAAGCCAATAGAGCAATGTAAGGGGTATTTATAGCTATCAAGATGTAAAAGATAGCTTCTGCTTCCATTATTTGCATAATTTATTACATATAGAGTTTCAGGGGCGTGTTCAGGAACATGAAAGGGGGGGGGGTGACTGGCATGGTGATGACGATATGCCAGCGACAACGGCGCAATATACGTTTAGCTTATAATGATATATGCACATATGAGACCAGAAAAGGGAATAAAGTAATTTTTGGCAGAGGCGCGCTCAGGAATGGAAGAAAGGGGGTCATATTATTGCAAGGAAACTAAGAGGAGGGCGTACAATGGCATAACATACTGCAGTTTTCGGATGAAACACGCACCACAGGCTACTCTACGAACGATTATAAGATAATAGGCAGTCCAGGTAGGGTAAAAAGAGGGGTAAGCAATGTTAATTGAAGTTGTAAGTGAAACTAGTTAGTATCACTGTTGACTAGCAGTTAGTATCATAATAGCGGATAATATACTTATCAAAAGGTCTTGCGCCGCCCCAGTTTGGATCTTGGATACGCCTTTGATGAAGTACAACATGCAAAAAGGAACTATCTACGATCAGTAACATATTTATAGTGCTGGGTAGCAACTTGTCTGCGGTTAATATTTTTTCCCAATTTTACCCCCCTTTTTCACTAACCTGGTACCGCCTATGGCAAAAATATGATTTATAACTGTTTTTCTAATGTCTCAATCACATACCATTTCATTTTTTTTTTAAACATCAAAAAATGGTTTTATTACGCATTTATTTCACCCCCATATTGAGTGACCTGCACACGCCTATGATTTTTGAATTTTCAAACGTCACCGTCATATATCAATTTCCAATTCAATCTCTATCGATTCCTATTAGTTGTGTTAATATCGGTCGATAAACATGAAAGCTATGTTGGATCACAAATACCACTAATATTTGTAGTTTTTCCCCCCTGTTGCCCTCCTATCCCATTTTTTATATTTTTTTATAAATGTAGATCGTGTTGAGGAGAACCAAACGCCGTTTCATTTTTGAAAATCGGACGGGTAGATCTCGAGATCTCCGGGGGGTGCGGAATCCGCCCCCCCCCTGTTACAAATAGGGGTAGCTAGGAGCCTGTTACAAATAGGGTTAAAGGAAAGAGGCGCCCTTGCGCCGAAGGCGCAGGCGCACCAGGAGTGACACATTACGCGCCTCAGGAGACACCTGATGCCTTCAAACATCAGCGTTATCATACACTAGACATGCACACAATGTCCTATTACTTTTCTTAAATGGAGGACGCCCCAACTGGTAAGCAGTAGCCACCCACATAAATGTTCAGAGGCACTGAAGGCGTCCCTATGGGAAATAACACGAAGGACATGGTTATTTTCGTCGAGAAGGCGCCTATTGATGCGCCGAAGGAACCCAGAAGTGCACCCATAATCTGATGAGGGCGCCCCAAATCCAAGGAGGGCGCCCTCAAAGGATTTGAGGCGCCCTCAAACCCATTGAGGGCGCCCCCAATTCCGGAGAGGGCGCCCCGATGCCCGAAAAACATCCCGAACTTCGGAACTTCGGAAGGGCGCCCTCGAAACTCGGAGGTGCGCCCTCAACCGCGATTAGGTGCACCATCTGAGGAGGGCGCCCCCAAACCCATGGAGTGCGCCCCAATCATAGTACTATCAAAATGGTTTTGGTGTGTTACAATAATGAGTTATTTTGGCGCGACACTGCAATGTTTCCATGACAACCATGTCGCCCTCATGAGCATGACGCCCCCGTCAGATGCCGCAAAAATGCGCCCCTCGGGCCTGTTGCCCCTCAATGAAAATCCTGGATCTGCCCCTGATTTATGTATACCAGTAGATGTTCAGGACTCTATGATAGCTAAACTAACGCTGTTCGCCTTCCTTGTGTCCGCCCTCAGGCTGCACTCAGCTGACTTCCAGCGGCCTCTCCAGCCTGGTCCAGCTGCGCCACCTGGTGGAACTCGAACTCACCAACTGCCCGGGCAGTTCCGCCGAGCTGAACGACTACCTGCGCGAGAACCTGCCCCATTGTTGGGTCTACGACTAACGTAGTCTCTGGCCACACCGCTGGGGCGTCGATTAGCATAGTCCTCGGGAGAGCCTGGTGGCTGGTTCTACAGCCTCCTCGGACTCTACCTGGGGTTCTCTGACAGACTACAGGGAGAGGTCTACTGGTGTGTCCAGCGCTGGTTCTACCGCCGGATGGGTCTGATGATGGATCTCCCTCTGGTGCTACAGCTATGGGGTACCCGACCACTGCGTTTCTGCGTTCGCGGCTATCATAGGATTGCCGTCTAGCTCTGTCACTCGTGGGGGTGGGGGGTCTATTTGTGACAAAGACGGCAACAGGGCTCTGCAAATAGTATCTGCGACTAGAAAGTTCAGCGGGTATCACCTTCGGTTGACATGCTGTCTGAGGCTATTCCCGGAGACTATTCAAGCGGTTTAACATAGCAACTACAGTGGAACTACAAGTGGAGACTACAGCGTGCCAGAGGCTACAAGTCGAAACTAAGGAGTGGATGCCGATCGGCTTGGGCTGAGGTCACGAACGAACAGGAAAAAGGGGAGAGGAGGCAGAATGGAAGAGAGGTGTGCGGAGGATCAGGCTGATGGTGATGAAGAAGAACAGGAGGATGCTCCAGCTGTGGTTGTAACGACACAGCGTTAGACTCCAGAGCTGTAAAGTACTGGCCTTGTCAGAGCAGAGCGGCAGTCTGAATCCACTTCCGGCGGAGACGAGTGCTGACGTGTAATGTGTGTCCGGCTCATATAGAGTGTGGCGAGCGGCGGCGGCGGTAGGAGTGTTCTCTCCAGAGATGTTGACAAAGTGAGTGGCCGGTGCAGAGTCGGGTTAGAGGTGGTCCGCCGAGCCAGAGGGAGACCATGGCGACCGTCTCGACGGACAGAAAAGTCATTCAGTATTGTTCCGAAGATCTCGTGAAATGCAGCGGCTGGGTGAAAGATACTGCACGGTGAAATGAGTCAGAGCACAGGCCCTTTGATCTGGATGGGCAGACAAATGAGGAAAGGAAGAGCGATAACCGAACGGCAGCAGAGTGCGAAGACGTATCGAGTAACATTCCGCCGGCGTAGTGGACTTTGTGTTGTACAGATGTCGCTGTCGACGGTCGCGTGCGATATAGGTGGCAGCACCGCTCATTGCTGTGATGTGAGGTCCCGGTTTTGACCATTGCGTGTGAGCGTGGAGTGTGTAAAGCGTGCTGGTGGTGCTAGCTGTTTTTGTTTGAATCCATGTCGGAGTGACTCAAACCGTGGATGTCCTGGTTTCTCTCTCAGAATGCTGCATGTCATCCACCACGAATGGCTCGACTCGGCAACGTACATAATACCTTCCACCAACGCAAGACGGGTTTCACCATACGCAATTAAATAACTATCCGGACCTCGACCGCGAACGCGAGCTTTTATGAGAGGAAAATAATGTACTCCGCGACCCACCCACCATCACTGTCTCTGCCTGACTGGACCTCAAATGTTACCGATTACGGCACAAGGACGCGACGCTGGGTGCGGTTACTTGCTAGGTCGAGGCTCCAACTATTCTGTAAATCTGCTGTATCTTCTCGGACTGACCGTTTTTCGTTCAGACTGACCGTTTTTAGTTCACACTGACCGTTCATCCTCGCGTGTTCCGTGCTCATCCGAATGGAATACATCTGGACGTTCTAAGCTCGAGTTCTCATTTTCAGCCGATGAGTCTAGCACTGAAGTCCGCTGTGATTTTAGCCAGCTCAGGCAGCGGCTTTTTTCTCACCGGATATACGACACACAATGCGCCTTCAAAAGACCTGGTTATATGTCAGTAAATATTCTCACAATGATAAATTGGCAAGGCGTGCCCAGGTCACTGGAGGCAGACACTCAGCATTCTTTCAGACGTGATAATGCGTCAAACTTGCGAGACACATTTTCAGCAAAGTTTGCGTGCACTTGATATAGGCGACGCATAACCCGCAATTAAGGATACGATCAAATTGATTGCTACTTTAAGCTTTTGACACAATCTCTGTACGTCATGCTACCTACATATAATTGGCCCAGATCGATGAGCAATGAGTGGTAAATGTTGTCGAGCAATGAGTGGTAAATGTTGTCAAACTTGCTATTGCCAACCTGAGGAAACAGACATAACCACTCACCATACATCTTCACATATTATGTTCACATGCATCCCAGTTACAGCACCCTTGATATACACAGATAAACAAAACACACATCGCCAATATCACTTACATTTGGCAGCACCAGTGATATACAGATTGAGATAGCAAACAGCGAACTCCGCACCACTTAGCTACGTCCGCAGCGTCGGAGTCACGAGCAGAGAACTTCGGCCTCATCCGTGGGAAACCTCTGCAAGACTTGCAATGCGGGACTGGCAGGCATTGGTGGGAGAACAGATCGCACAGGATCAAAATTTTCCAAACTTTGTCCCAAATTGCAACCCCTGGTCACCATACAACAGCACCCAACGAGGAGTCGCGAAATCGGCAACATCACCGACTGCAGCGCCACCTATACCCAAAACCCGCCGACCGCAGCGCCACCTACACGGCGACCTCTCAGTCTGCGTTGGCGACTTCGGTGAGCGGTCCGGCGAGGTATCGGCAGAGCGCCTCTGTTTTCGCGCGCAGCATTCCGAGCGGCACCGTGTGCGCGCCGAACACACAGAGAAGCAGTGACGTCACGGGACAGACGCACATCCGGCCCGCCTGCCGACAGATAACCCGGTGAGAAGTCACGAACGCCGGGTTCACACAGTACCGCGTTTACACGAGCCCAAACTTACGGACAAATTACGTTAAAGGGACACTGCCACCTTAACATTAGTTTTGAGTTGAGATAGCCATGTTGTTGGATTTGCATTGAAATTAAGTATGGTAGCAGTTAAAACAACCACATCGGTATAATCAAAAAGAAATTCGAGCTTGGTCTTGACAATTGTAACGAATAAACCCCACGTGTATTTGAATAGGGGTATGTATGTATGTATTGACAGTAAAAACACTCTCCGATGCATAAAACGGCTATTCTGAGTGTCGCGTCATGGTTAAAAGGTAGAGACATGTTAAAAACGACACTTAGCAACATGCATACAAAAACTAGAATACACTCCATGATCATACACATTCACACAGCGATCGACATAAACATACACGACACCCATCATACACCATGTAAAAGATCACCGAGCTGACGTTTAAAAGATGGTAAAGAGGCCTCACGCAGGTCCGGCAGCAACGCGTTGTAGCGCTGCGCTACACTGTATACAAATCGTCTCTTGCCGGCTTCGGTTCTCACGCGCGGGAGGGCCAAATCAGCGTCCTGGCGTGTGCTTCTAGATCGAAACTCAGAGTTTGTCGAAAGCCGGGAAGCGAGAGCCTGTGGTTCCCCGGTGGTGCGAATTTTGTGAAGAAGATTGAGGGATTGAAGTTCGTACAGCTGCCGGGCGGTGAGCCAGCCCAGTTCATCTCGCACGTCCGATGTGATCAAATTTACGCCGGCCAGAGACAGCGCGCAAGCCAAAATTGAGGATCTTTTGGAGGCGCTGCATGTTTTTCTCTGAGCCTTGCCGAACACCGTCAAACAGTATCGGACGTGCGAGATGACAAGGGCGTCGACTATGATAGGAAGAAGTGACGAAGGGATCTGATGACGCACGTGGGTCAGGCCGATGAGGATACCGTTACATTTTTTGACGAGGGCAGATACGTGTGAGTCCCACGAGAGGTTCTTGTCGAACAGTACGCCAAGGTTCCTCACCGTGGGGCTCTCACGCACTATGTCCTCGCGGAACCGAATAGTGGTCGGGGCCATGCCGCGACAATTTTGACGGGAACTACAGACCATGAGTTCTGTTTTCCCGGTATTTACTTTCAAACCATGGGAATGGAACCAGGCATCGAGAGATGATAAAGCCTGTTCCATGGTAGCAATGAGCTGAGGGAGGGATCCTTTTTTGCCTGAGACCAGAATTTCGGTATCGTCAGCGTACTGCACCACGTGCGCCTGTGGTGCGAACAGGGAAAGATCGTTGGCGAAAATCTGGAATAGGAGCGGGCCAAGTGAGGATCCTTGGAAGACACCGATAGGATTGGGTAGGGATCGGGAAAGGTGACGGTTTCCACGCCCGTCAGCTGTACAAACAGATTGAGTGTGGCCAGTGAGGTAAGAGGAAAACCAGGTAGGATCGATAGAATAGGTTTGCAGTTTGGAAAGGAGCTTTGCGTGGGCGATCACGTCAAAGCATTTTGACAGATCAATGAGACAGAGGAGGGTGATGTCCTGGCGGTCCGTGGCGGAAAGGATATGATCGGATACGGTCAGAAGCGCGGTTTCGGGGGAGTGATTTGAGCGAAAACCGTGCTGGGAAGAGGAAAAAAGATGATTGTTAGACATATAAGTGTACAGTTGCCGCAGCACAACGTTCTCTACTAGCTTTGGGAAGGCGGGGACGATGGAGATGGGACGGAAGTTTGAAGTTTCGGAGAGGCTCCCGGATTTGTGAATAGGATGTACGATAGTGTTTCCAGGACGCGGGAAATTCACAGGTTGTGAGACAGGTGTTGATGATATGAAGGAAGACATGGCCGATGACGTCAAAAAAAAGTTTCAAAACCCGGATGCAGATGCCGTCAGAACCACAGGCTCCATAATTTGTGTATAGAAAAGAGGGTAGAATGAAGCAAGTCGAGGGAAACAGGCTCCAGAAAGAAAGCGCAAGCGCCAACCCTCGGGAGTCTACAGGGAAGCTGAAGGGGCTCCCCCCCCCCCTGTCCCGAACCTCACCCGCGACACGAGGCCCCACCCCGACGAAGTACTTGTTTAGCTCGTCGGGTGTGGCCTCAGGCGCAGCTCTATGTGCGGACTTCTTGCCCTCTATAATTTGGGGAATGTTCCGAAAAATTGTGGTAGGACCCTGCTCGCTCACCCGCCTGGAAATATCTCGTCTTACATCATACCGGATGTCTGATTTTACTTTCTTATCAAGAGCGAGGAAGGCCGGGGTCCTACCACTGCGGGCAAGAAGTCCGCGGCGCTGAGCCATCAGCCGCAAGGTGGCGTCCGAGACAGGGGGTGCCGAAGGGTTGTACAGCTTGATGCGCTGTGTAGGGGCATGAAAGTCAAGAATAGACAGAAACAGATCGGAGAAGGCAGTCCACTGATCGGCAACTCCCGCGCGCGAGAACACTGGGCTCCAGTCAGTACGGCACAGCGAAAAATTAAAATCTAACACATTCATCCTATGTAGACGTCTAGAGTATATGAATCTCGGCTTCGCACGTGCTTTAGGGATATCAAGGTGGGCAACAATAAAAGAATGATCACTATAGGCGCATTGATGTACTTGAGCATCAGTTGTAAAATTAGCCACGTTCGTGATAAAAACATCTAACAGTGACCCAGACCTAAAAGTGGGGGGCGCGTACATGTTGGAACAGGGATAAGTTGTCTAAAAACTCTAAAAGTCTGACTCTACAAGGGTCTGCGTCCGTTCCTAGAAGATTACAATTAATGTCGCCAGTGATGATAAGAGGATCGGTAGAACTAAGTAAGACACGCTGCACTTAGGTCTCCAGACATTCTAAATCGATAGCAATCTGAGCAGAGCTGTGATGTGGGGGCCTATACACAGCACACACGTTGAAACGGCGCCTACGCAAACTGGTCACTGAAAGCCATAAAGTTTCTAATTTACATTGATCAGAAGCACATACTGACTGGAGCCTCCTAACTTTAAAATCCGACCTACTAAGAACAGCAACTCCCCCATAGCCTCGACCATCAGGTCGGTCAGCGCGTGTCAAAGTATAACCAGGGAAGTTAATGTACCGTGAGGGTGTTTCAGGTTTTAGCCAAGTTTCAGAAAGAACACAGACATCACAGCTATACAAGTTAAGGTCGTGCCGCAGCGACAGTATTTTGGGTTTCAGCGATCTGATGTTTAAAGCGGAAAAACACATACTCTCACGTCCCCCCGGTGCCCCCTGTTGACGCTCCCCACGCCGGTGTCGCCGTCCCGCTCTCCGTCCGCGCGCTCGGCCGCGTCCGCCGCGCCGAGTCCTCCTGCCGCGCGCCGGGCCGCCACCAGATGGCAGCAGCAGTTCCGCGTCCTGCGCCTGCGCGGACGCAGGCGGGCCGCCCAGCTGCTGCAGCGGTGAAGGCCGACCGATGACGTCACGGCCAGAGCTGCGGTAGTCCGTCCCTTGATACCATGTCGGGGCCGGACGGCAGCCGGAACTGTCGCCGAAGCGATGAGCCGCACGAAGATCAGGAGCAACAGCAGGCGGAGAAGATCCCGATCCATCACGCAGACGTCCAGGAAACACTGAGCCGTGTAGCTCCACTGGAAGGTACTGCCAGGTTCAGCAGGGTCCGACGGGCAGCCGAGCAAGAAACGGCCACTCTTGTCTGGCCAGCTGAGCACAGACCCCGCGCAGAGGTCAGGGCCAGGGCCGGGTCCCGCTCAAGGTCAGCCCGTCAGCTGACTTAGCTGGCTGACCCAAACAAAGCGGTGGGTGGGAACGGCCGAAGCCGACCGGACACTCACGTTTCAGCCAACACGGTGTCAACCAACTCACGGCCGTCCGCGGCGGTTCGGGACCCGTCTCGTAAGTATCGCACAGAGCACAGAGCACATTCACACTTCACTCACTCCACTCTCAAACGGAGAAAGGACGATAGGCTGGTAGCCACGCTCGCAGGTAAGGCAGCGAGCGGCCAGCGCGCGTCGCACGTCCGATCGCGGCGCCGCGCGCTGACCAACTGAGTCTAAAGCCGATGACGTCACCTCTCTTTACCAAATGGTGATGATAGTCGACTTGTTTTAAGGTTAGACTTGGAGATATTTGCGTGTTTCAAATGGTTTGGTAATTGGCTTGTTTTGTATTCAAAGCGCCAGAATTGTCTCGAAATAATTGTGCCATACTTTGGCAGCGTAAAGGATTTCTGTATAGCTCTAGAGCTCAATATGACGTCATCAACCCAAATATTAAAACGTAACTTTTTATGAAATTGAGCACTGTTTGAGAGAAACAAATGTCGTAATCGTGTTCGGCAGCAATTACTTCATATTTTGCACCACAAGCCGCGTACATTTGACAACTTTTGGGAAGGTGGGAGTGTCCCTTTAATCTCGACTATAATAATTTTGCGTCATGAAAAAGACTTCAAAGCGCTACAAAATTGTGGGATATTTTCATGTTAATTTCGGTTCCCGTCATGGGAAATTGACGTTTATGTTGCCGTTTACACCACTCGCAACCAAAATTTCATGTCTTTTGAAACAAAGCATTGGATAACAATGAGCTAAACCAACGATTACCAATGGCAGACACTTAAGACACCCAAACATTCCAATCCGAGGACCCTGCTGGTAAACTCAGCCCGAACTCAGCCCGAACTGAGCCGGAACTCACCTCGCAGTCGTACAGCTGCATTGTGAGCTCGTCATCGAACAGAGTCTGCCCGTGCTTCACGCTCGCAGACCAGATGTTGGACGCGATGGCCGAGATGACGTCACACTGCTGGTCCGAGCCGCCGCTGTACGCCAGCGGGGCGCCCTCACGGTTCATCAGGCTGTAGCGGGTGACGTCACACAGTTAGGTATGGCGTCACAAAGTGAGTATGATGTGTCCAAGCTTGTATTCAATTCAATCAAACGACTTACTCCCGTCCTGTGGTCCACCCTTCGTGGCCTGATAACGATCAGGGTTCGCCGTCACACAGTACGCTGGCTGAGATGCAAATTTGGTGCACGACATGCGTATTAATAGCATACCCAGTCTGCCAGTCTGCGTATAAAACTTGCATCACATCTGACTTTCGGGCTGACAACAGTCAGTGGCGTATTTATACATCCGTCAGGGGGGGGGGGGGGGGCGGAGGGGGGGGGGGGGGAGTCCTTAAGAGGGCGACAAACCCCCACACGAGGGCGCCGTCAGCGAAAGGTGTTGAAAGGTGGGGGGTGAATGACTTTCCCATCTGACTTTCGGTCTGCCAGCGAACCCTGACCGTTATCAGCTGAACCCGAAGGGCTGACCGCAAGACTTGAGCTTGAGCAAGACTTGAGCTTGAGCAAGACTAGCTTGAGCCGATTGATTGAGTTTAATACAATTCTGGACGTGACAACAATTCTGCCCAGATACAATTCTGCACAGTCCAGTATGATGTCACACAGAGCAGCTGTAGGCCAGCGGGGCGCTCTGCCAATTCATCAGGCTGCCACCAAGTCAGGTATGATGTCAAATGGTCAGGTATGTAACATCACATATCAGTAACATCACACAACAGTAACATCACACATCAGTAACATCACACATCAGTAACATCACACATCAGTAACATCACACATCAGTAACATCACACATCAGTAACATCACACATCAGTAACATCACACATCAGTAACATCACACATCAGTAACATCACACATCAGTAACATCACACATCAGTAACATCACACATCAGTAACCTCACACAACAGTAACATCACGCAACAGTAACATCACACATCAGTAACATCACACATCAGTAACATCACACAACAGTAACATCATACAACAGTAACCTCACACATCAGTAACATCACACATCAGTAACATCACACATCAGTAACATCACGCAACAGTAACAACACACATCAGTAACATCATACAACAGTAACATCACACATAAATAACATCACACATCAGTAACATCACGCAACAGTAACAACACACATCAGTAACATCATACAACAGTAACCTCACACATCAGTAACATCACACATCAGTAACATCACGCAACATTAACATCACGCAACAATAACATCACACATCAGTAACATCACACCCATAACCTCACACATCAGTAACATCATACATCAGTAACATCACGTAACAGTAACATCACGCATCAGTAACATCACACATCAGTAACATCACGCAACAGTAACAACACACATCAGTAACATCATACAACAGTAACCTCACGCAACAGTAACCTCACACATCAGTAACCTCACATCAGTAACACCACACATCAGTAACATCACGCAACAGTAACCTCACACATCAGTAACCTCACGCAACAGTAACCTCACACATCAGTAACATCACACAACAGTAACCTCACACATCAGTAACATCACACAACAGTAACCTCACACATCAGTAACATCACACATCAGTAACATCACGCAACAGTAACATCACGCATCAGTAACATCACACATCAGTAACATCACACATCAGTAACATCACACAACAGTATGAGACCAGTATGTAACATCACACATCGCCCACATAATAATACTTCATTACATATTTTTTTGCCAATACAAATCGCCATTCATATGATCAGAGTTATGACTTACATGGCACCTGTGACTCCATCGGTGAGGGCCTGGCCGAGCACCTCGGACACGACCTTGTACTTACATGGCACCTGTGACTCCATCGGTGAGGGCCTGCCCGAGCACCTCGGACACGACCTCGTACTTACATGGCACCTGTGACTCCATCGGTGAGGGCCTGACTGATCACGTCGGACACGACCTTGTACTTACATGGCACCTGTGACTCCATCGTTGAGGGCCTGACCGAGCACCTCGGACACGACCTTGTACTTACATGGCACCTGTGCCTCCATCGGTGAGGGCCTGACTGATCACGTCGGACACGACCTTGTACTTACATGGCACCTGTGACTCCATCGGTGAGGGCCTGCCCGAGCACTTCGGACACGACCTTGGGCTTCAGCATCTGCACCGGCGCCTGGTGCTCTGTGTGGTTGGAGTTCATGGCGTCTGAGGAAAGACTGACAGTGTAGTCATGTAGTGTGACATAATCAATACACCATCACTATCACACTATCACACAAGTAGTGCTGGTGCTCAACGATTTTATCCTTCCACAGATAAATACATCTGAAATAAGTGTATTGTATACCTTTGCCTGACAATGATTTGGGTCCTAGCATCCCACAACCGCTCTGGTTATTTGTTGTCTATGCATACCATTGCATTTCGATGTAAAACAATGTTTTTGGGTATGCCAAACTCCTTGGGTGCCATCCACAAGGTGCCTGAATCTACCCGCATAACACCTAGGTCGACCTAGACAAGGTTGTGTTACAGGCTGGTTGCATCAAACGCACTCCACCACAAGCTCAGTCTGAACGAGTCAAGGTCACAGGTCATATCAAAATACCATATATTTTTATCATGGTATTAGTGGTGTATTGGTGCTTCAGCAATCAGTGCATCAATATCGTCTGCACCACCACCAACAGCATGAAGTCTGGTATTTTGATGTGACCAGCAACTGGACTTTTACCGCTATTGCCCCATTCTCTTTAACTGTGTTGGTGTGCTCCAAAAAGATACCCCAGGTTGGTATAACGGTTCATTCCAAACCTTGATAATTATCAGCAGGTACAGAGTTTGACTTGATAATTATCAGCAGGTACAGAGTTTGACTTGATAATTATCAGCAGGTACAGAGTTTGACTTGATAATTATCAGCAGGTACAGAGTTTGACTTGATAATTATCAGCAGGTACAGAGTTTGACTTGATAATTATCAGCAGGTACAGAGTTTGACTTGATAATTATCAGCAGGTACAGAGTTTGACTTGATAATTATCAGCAGGTACAGAGTTTGACTTGAGTGGAAGAACTTTTTAATTCAGAAATTCATCCAACTGGCTGAAGACTAGAGTTTGCCTACTGAATCCCCAGACATCCATCTGGTGACATCCACAGAATCCCCAGACATCCATCTGGTGACATCCACAGAATCCCCAGACATCCATCTGGTGACATCCACAGAATCCCCAGACATCCATCTGGTGACATCCACAGAATCCCCAGACATCCATCTGGTGACATCCACAGAATCCCCAGACATCCATCTGGTGACATCCACAGAATCCCCAGACATCCATCTGGTGACATCCACAGAATCCCCAGACATCCATCTGGTGACATCCACAGAATCCCCAGACATCCATCTGGTGACATCCACAGAATCCCCAGACATCCATCTGGTGACATCCACAGAATCCCCAGACATCCATCTGGTGACATCCACAGAATCCCCAGACATCCATCTGGTGACATCCACAGAATCCCCAGACATCCATCTGGTGACATCCACAGAATCCCCAGACATCCATCTGGTGACATCCACAGAATCCCCAGACATCCATCTGGTGACATCCACAGAATCCCCAGACATCCATCTGGTGACATCCACAGAATCCCCAGACATCCATCTGGTGACATCCACAGAATCCCCAGACATCCATCTGGTGACATCCACAGAATCCCCAGACATCCATCTGGTGACATCCACAGAATCCCCAGACATCCATCTGGTGACATCCACAGAATCCCCAGACATCCATCTGGTGACATCCACAGAATCCCCAGACATCCATCTGGTGACATCCACAGAATCCCCAGACATCCATCTGGTGACATCCACAGAATCCCCAGACATCCATCTGGTGACATCCACAGAATCCCCAGACATCCATCTGGTGACATCCACAGAATCCCCAGACATCCATCTGGTGACATCCACAGAATCCCCAGACATCCATCTGGTGACATCCACAGAATCCCCAGACATCCATCTGGTGACATCCACAGAATCCCCAGACATCCATCTGGTGACAACCACAGAATCCCCAGACATCCATCTGGTGACATCCACAGAATCCCCAGACATCCATCTGGTGACATCCACAGAATCCCCAGACATCCATCTGGTGACATCCACAGAATCCCCAGACATCCATCTGGTGACATCCACAGAATCCCCAGACATCCACCTGGTGACATCCACAGAATCCCCAGACATCCACCTGGTGACATCCACAGAATCCCCAGACATCCATCTGGTGACATCCACAGAATCCCCAGACATCCATCTGGTGACATCCACAGAATCCCCAGACATCCATCTGGTGACATCCACAGAATCCCCAGACATCCATCTGGTGACATCCACAGAATCCCCAGACATCCATCTGGTGACATCCACAGAATCCCCAGACATCCATCTGGTGACATCCACAGAATCCCCAGACATCCATCTGGTGACAACCACAGAATCCCCAGACATCCATCTGGTGACAACCACAGAATCCCCAGACATCCATCTGGTGACATCCACAGAATCCCCAGACATCCATCTGGTGACATCCACAGAATCCCCAGACATCCATCTGGTGACAACCACAGAATCCCCAGACATCCATCTGGTGACATCCACAGAATCCCCAGACATCCATCTGGTGACAACCACAGAATCCCCAGACATCCATCTGGTGACATCCACAGAATCCCCAGACATCCATCTGGTGACAACCACAGAATCCCCAGACATCCATCTGGTGACATCCACAGAATCCCCAGACATCCATCTGGTGACATCCACAGAATCCCCAGACATCCATCTGGTGACATCCACAGAATCCCCAGACATCCATCTGGTGACATCCACAGAATCCCCAGACATCCATCTGGTGACATCCACAGAATCCCCAGACATCCATCTGGTGACAACCACAGAATCCCCAGACATCCATCTGGTGACATCCACAGAATCCCCAGACATCCATCTGGTGACATCCACAGAATCCCCAGACATCCATCTGGTGACAACCACAGAATCCCCAGACATCCATCTGGTGACATCCACAGAATCCCCAGACATCCATCTGGTGACAACCACAGAATCCCCAGACATCCATCTGGTGACATCCACAGAATCCCCAGACATCCATCTGGTGACAACCACAGAATCCCCAGACATCCATCTGGTGACATCCACAGAATCCCCAGACATCCATCTGGTGACATCCACAGAATCCCCAGACATCCATCTGGTGACATCCACAGAATCCCCAGACATCCATCTGGTGACATCCACAGAATCCCCAGACATCCATCTGGTGACATCCACAGAATCCCCAGACATCCATCTGGAGATTCTGTGATACTGCACAGCCAGACTGGAACAAATTACAAACAATACGGCAGACGCCTGACAACCCTCCAGCGCCGAAATTCGGCGCAACCGATTTCGCGCTTAAAATTACAGGGTGTTTGAACCAAATTTAGAATAATTTGTGTGTGGTCGGCGAAAAGATAAAGAGTGAAGGAGCGTCAGCAAACAGTTGTTGAGCAGGGGAGGGGGGAGCATCATATAAATGTTAAGCATGGGGAGGCGTCAGCGAAAATAAAAGTTATTGTTGAGCGAGGGAGAATGACATCAGGGGAGACAGTTGTTGAGCAGGGGGTGGGGGGTGGGGGGTGGGGAAGGGAGTATTTCATGAATGTACCAACAAATCGACCAAAATTTCAGAGCAACTGTCCTGTTAAGTGAAACAATGCAGCACAAATTTGGCGCAATCAGCCAGTTATGCTGAACATGTTGACAGAAACATGGATTTTTTAGCTTGGATGCACAGAAGGAGCCTTTTGGATGCAAGGCTGGGGCCACCACCGTCAACCACATACTGCTGTATGCCGTCTTACACAGGATACTCCATGGTCTGCATGATGGATTTGGGTGATTGCATCAATTTTGTTGGGCGATTAACTTGAAGTGGGTGGCAATTGTGGAGGCAACCTTTATGATGATGATGATGATTGGGGTTTTTGGGCACACCAACTACTTATGGTCACTTGGCGAACCTTTATGATGTAGTGCTTGGAACAAGTGAAGAAAGTGACAGTGTCAAAATTTGGCACTTTGGGTGGGAAATGACACCCAAATGTGGATAATTTTCCACTCTCACTCTCCATTTTAGGAGTTAATTTTCCACTTCCAAATTATTAATTGTGATATTGATTCTGATATAAATATTGACTGAAAATTCATGATATCAACAAAAACTACTGCTTTTCATATTCAAAACTAAAATAAATAATGTACCATGTTCTACATAATTTTCCACTCTCATGGTCTCTTTTTGG
>JAXIVJ010005746.1:0-60000 GCA_036785665.1 Chirona hameri
ATATATATATATATATATATATATATATATAAATATATATATATATATATATATATATATATTATATATATAATAATATATATAATATATATATATATATTAATATATATATATATATAATATATATATAATATATATATATATATATATATATATATATATATATATATATATATATATATATATATATATATATATATATATATATATATATATATATATATATATATATATATATATATATATATATATATTATATATATATATATATAATATATATATATATATATATATATATATATATTGTGTGAACGAAATGCGATTTTAGATCGAGACGTGGACAATGCCCATGCAACAATTGCTATATCAATCAATTTACCTCGTGTTAAGGCTATTCAGCCTCTTACGTCGACCAAACTGCGGGGTCGGCGTGGAAGACCCGGACGATAGATGACCCCATTGACGCAACAGTCACTTCTTCGTAAAAATATAAAACTACCATTACCACCATTCATGCTCATGTCAAATATAAATCAAGATCAGGTCACCCTATTCCAAAATTCGCAAGTGCACATTTTCAAAAATAGATGCTAGTTTTATCTCAGATATTCAGTGGTAACATACAATGCATCGAATTTATCGAAGGCTTAAAACGTAAAAAGGGCCTCATTAGTACCTGAAACTTGAGCTGCCAGAAGTCGGTGAAAATGGTGGTGAAGATTGGAACAGAGTTGCATCATGTGGATGCCCCACAACACATGGATACCTTGACACCAAATCAGTCACAAACACTTGCAATTGGGGCAATAAACGTGCCATGGTCAAGGTCCGTGCTGGTACACCATGCTATCAAGGCTACATTGCAGTGTCGTACATTGCAATGCAAATCAGTTCGTGAGAACGTGAGAACAGGAGAGGGACGCACCGTATCACATCGTGACATCATGCCATCGTGACATCATGCTAGGGCATAATTTTCGGTCGGATATGTATGCATTGGCATGCTGATTCACCACCGCTCCAAAGTTAAGCGCTTGTTGATCATGCTGTTGCAGTTGACTCATAATGTTACCTGGTTGACAGCATCAGCGGTGTTCCAAAACAGATATAGGTACACATGTCATTTGCCCTTCAACCCTTCGTAAGAGCACTCCGGGTGATACAGCGTCAGAAAACGCCAGCCGAGGTCTATTGGCACACGAGCTTTCGTACGATTCAAGCTCCATGTTTCTTAAAGCTCCGAGGCCCATTCAGATATAAATGTGCACATCTAGAAGGGTGCAGTGAAGGGTGCATGCACGTGAAGGGTGCAGCGGTCATCCCTGTCGAGCGCCAACACAAAGGTTTGAGGTTCATGATAGGGTGCATGTGGCTTGCGAGTCTGATGTCCGTGTCTCCTTCCGTTTGTCATTGGGGATAGCCAATTCAAATGTGCAGAAGTCCGGTGTGCAGCACCTGGTGCATGCCACAATG
Source organism: Chirona hameri (assembly GCA_036785665.1). Lineage (NCBI taxonomy): Eukaryota > Metazoa > Arthropoda > Thecostraca > Balanomorpha > Balanidae > Chirona > Chirona hameri. The sequence goes on from JAXIVJ010005746.1 coordinate 1,474, forward strand.
CCACATGGTGCCAATCGACTGGTTACTGACACCACCGGCACCATCCTTCCGCCGCATGGACGCACCGAATGGTCACCACTCGCGCCGCAACCAGCCCAGCCAATTTGGTTCCACATGCCGAAATGCTTGGATAGACCTACAGACCGCGTATACTTGGATATCGGTTACCAACACGCTATTTGGAGCCTCGCATATTTCCCCAGCAATATCACCATGCAGTCGGCATTTGACATGCGTTATCGGTCGGTTGTAATGCATCATCTATCAAAGTTGCTTTGCGCAACAATCACAAATCGATGCGATATCTACTAAAACGATTCGTGCACAGTGACTGTAAACGTTATTTGCATTGAATGTTGTGGAGTTTTCTGCGGAATTATGCAGCGTGCACTGCCTTGAATCCGGTGCAGGATGCATGCCTCAATACCCGCGCCTTGCGCAACACGAGGGGTATCAAGCCATGGGGTCAAGGTCGTTAGCCCCGTACAATATACATAGTTTTACCCGAGCCGGAGGCAGGTGGGCCGCCACGAATCATAGTATCCGTGGTAATCCCATGTTCCGAGGGCCTACACAGCCGCCTAAGGAGCAGAGATTGCGGTGATAGGAGGCAGCATCTGCTCAGCGTCCGAATCTAACTGGTCAGAACTTCAGTATGACGTCAGAACTTCGAAGACATGCCAGACGGCCTGTAGTATTTCGCAATCTCTCCTGCTTCGAGGGTCATTTATCTGTAAAACCCTGTTCTAGAGTCAGAACAATGATATAGTGTTAGAAAGCTGCTCCTGAACTTGACTTTAGCATATGTGGACATAGTGCCGGGCCTGAGATCGAGATGACTCGGTTAAAGGAAATCAGTCACTTTTATAGTGGGCTTTTAAACTGAGATAGCAGTTTTGAAGGCCATGTCGAGAAATCAGTTACGACATACTGCGTTTGGTTGAAAGGACTCTCCTGCGGAAAATATTTGATGTTTTATCCTGAATTGCGGTGTGCTGTCGGAAATTTTGGCTCTTTGTCGAAAAGCTTCATATAGTAGCATGTGTTAAAAGCAGCGTTACTGGACCAAACCCTTCGCCAATGACAATATTATGCTAGTTATATAAACAAATATTGGATAATCATTACATTTGAACTTACTATTTTTTTTAATAATTATTTTTACATAAGTTCCGAGTCTTTTATATCTTTTTTCGAAGCACACAATGTCATAACAACATGCACCACTTCTTAAATCCGCGCCACTTCTCGCAATCTATGCTGAATATGCGAATACCCCTTATTAGCACATTCACAGCGATTTGGCAAAGTGACTGGTTTCCTTTAAATGGCGGACCCAAGCCATGTTTGACAACTACAGTGCTATATGTATTCGGTACATGGAATTTGGTACATGCCCCGTCCTAAACTGCGCAAAATTAATGTTATGTACCACAAATGCAAGAACGAACTCATCGCAGTCGTGACGCAGAGCAATGGTTTCATTTTCTTACAGCGCTACTCGAGTACGCTTGGTCGTTACACGTATCTTGGCGATCTATTACTTATCTTTTGTTCACGAGATCCTGATGGTCTTTACTACAATCGCCCCCGATTGCATTGATCTCAGCCCATCATTCAGTTGATATGCCGTATAACACTATCAGTTAGCATACCAAAACGTGAAACGTAGTAGATAACTAGAGGATCGTTAACCATGTGACCCCCTGTTAACCTATTCATATATTTTTTCGAGAGATAATAGCTAATATAATAGCTCAGATCTTAACCTTCGTCCGTGCAGCGTCCGATCAGTGCGTGACGGTGCAAGGGGGGGGGGGGGTACAACCCCCCTAGCGTTTCGCCCCTAATTGGGCTAAAGCTTCGATTAAAAAACGAGCGTGTGCTTGTCACGAGAGAAAGCCATTGATACCCGATGTTAAGGTCTTAGGTCAATAGGTGACCTCTGAGGTCATGTCAATGACCAAAATTCAACCAAAATGTCAATGCGTATAAATTGAATTTAATCGAGCTAGAATCGCGAATGAGCATATAATTATGCTAAATGGGTGCCAAATTTGAAATCAGCGTCACAAAATGTACTAGAAACTGACTAATTCCAAAAAGGTCATGTCAGGTCACGTCAGGTCATTTGAGGCCAGTGACCTCGGTTGACCTGTGGGGGCGCATGACCCCAGTGGAACATATAATTATGTCAAATGGATCCCATATTTGAAATCAGCGTCACAAAATGTCCTAGAAACAGCCAGAAGCCAAAAAAGTAATATGAGGTCATCGGAGGTCAGTGATCTCGGTTGACCTCTGAAAAGGTCAATCGAGGTCATCTCAATGGAAACCACAATTGACACCTGGAAACCTCTGTGCATTTGCTCCTGAACAATAAAACACTATGAAACTGCACAAGTTACAAGGATCAATACTACGGGACGCCAGTTGCGCCTGCCATGATCTTGAAAAACAGGTCAAAGGTCACGGGTCATGTTACCTACAACGTAAAAATTTCAGAATATGTGTCAAATTGTTCACAAGGAGGGTACTGAAAGTTGTATCGCAATCGGTTGATATTTACGCGAGTTATTCCCGAAAAACCGAGGGGGTGGCATCCCCCTCCCCCTGCACTGGCGAGGGTTAAGCGGGCAATGACGAGCGCAGAAAATAGGAGTTGGTGTAAAAGTTGCTAAGAAAATTGCATGCATCATATGCATGAGTGCAACCATTCAAGCTGTGATAAAGTTGTTTCTAAGCTTGTTATTGAGCGTTCCGTCGCTCGTAATGTCGAGACCTTGTGTCACCACCGCCTGTCCAAATGTTCGCGTGTAACGAGTCTCGAACGCCGTCTTGTGCAGATTGACATGTGTTCTTTGTTACCAGGTATTCCCGAAAACGACATTCCTCCTGGCGACCCGCTTCGTCTGAATGAGATTAACTTCCGGGACGGAATTCTGCAGGCCAAATACACAGACGTCATCGTGCGCGGGTTCTCAGCATTCATACTTCACAAACTGGAGTAAGTGGCCAGGGGTTGACCATTATGTAGTAGCAGTATTGCAATAGACACTAGTCACATATTTACCGTTGTCTTCCCAAACTGCTTCGATTTACCTCCTCGATGTACGGCATTGATAACGTCTTTAACCCTATTTGTAACACTGGGGGGGGGGGGGGGGAGGGGAGCGGATTCCGCCCGCCCCCCCCCCCCCTCATGTTCTTCGCAGATATATCCAGAACGGCTGTGAGCAGGCCCATGCAATTTTGAGGCTTTTCCCAAAAAGATCTCCGCATATTGAGTCAAAATGCTGAGTTCTTAACCTGAACAAAAGCGGTTCCAGGGCACGGTTTTGGGAGGGTTCTGCGGCGACATTTGGTGATAATACGGAAATGCGATCTTCACGATTTCTTCCTAACTGCCTCAAGTGCGAAGGAGTTACATCGGTTTACGGTGATTGAAACAAGTGCAAATAAGTTGATGTTAATGAAATATCATAAAAATTGCATGGCAGAGGCGGTTTCAGGGACTTGAAAAGGGGAGGTTTCCAGGAAGTATGCAACGCTTGGCGGGAAGTCAATATAGCAATGAAAGGGGCATTTATAGCATCACGATGTAAAAGATAGCTTCTGCTTCCATTATTTGCATAATGCATTACATATAAAGTTGCAGGGGCGTGTTCAGGCACATGACAAGGGGGTGACTGGCATGGTGATGACGATATGCCAGCGATTACGGCGCAATAGACGGTTATTTTATATTGCTATATGCACATATGAGGCCAGGAGAGGAAATGAAGTTTTTTTTGCAGAGGCGCGCTCAGGAATGGAAGAAAGGGGGCCATATTAATGCAAGGAAACTAAGATGCATGGGCCTACAATGACATAACATACTGCAGTTTTCGGATGAAACACTCACCAGAGGGTACTCTACGAACGATTATAAGATAATAGGCGAGTCCAGGTAGGGTAAAAGGGGGGGGGGGGGTAACCAATGTGAATTGAAGTTGTAAATGAAATAGTCACTGTTGACTAGTTAGTATCATAATAGCGGAGAATATACCTATCAAAAGGTCTTGCGCCTCCCTAGTTTGGATCCTGTATACACCTATGATGAAATACAACATGCATAAAGGAACTATCTACGATCAGTAACTTATTAATAGTGCTGGGTAGCAACTTGCCTACGGTTAATATTTTATATATTTGGCCTCCCTTTTTCACTAACCTGGTACCGCCTATGTCGAAAAATATGTGTTATAACTGTTTTGTCTAATGTCACAATAACACATCATTTCATGTATATACAAACATAAAAAACGGTTCACTACGCATTTACTTTACCCTCATATTGAATGACCTGCACACGCCTATGATTTTTGAATTTTCAAAAGTCACTGACATTTATCAACGTCCAGCTCAATCTCTATCGATCCCCATTAGTTGCGTTAAAATCGGTTGATAAACATGACAGCTGTGTTGGATCACAAATATCTCTAAGATTTGTAGTTTTTGCCCTCCTGTTGCCCCCAATCAAAAATTTCGTTTTTTTTAGAAATGTAAATCGTGTTGAAAGGAATCAAACGCCGTTGGATTTTTGAAAATCAGACTGGTGGATCTCGAGATCTCCGGGGGGTGGAATCCACCCCTGGTACAAATAGGGGTAGCCAGGAGCCTGTTAAAAATAGGGTTATGCCCCGTAAAAAACATACCCAATATTTCAGTTTATGCGAACTTGAGGTTTGATCTTCTTGTCAACAGTATGCATTGTATAGGTAAGTTTTATAATGACACAAATAGTACTAACGCATTATATTAGGTTGACATGCTTATGAGCACATGGGCTCCTGTACGCTTTGTCTTCGCAAATTATACTGTGGGCAGAATGTGGGCTTTACAATCCAGGTTTGTGGTGGTTTTCCTTTACAATTTAACATCAAGGCACGAACTATACGGGTCACAACCTTGTGTTACAGTGTTGACCCGCATGGTCGTCGGTTGACCTTCAACTTGACGGTGCCCGTCGCCAACCTGGCCGGCAACTACGACGTCACGGGCAACTTCCTCGGAGTCAGCGTCACCAGCCGGGGCAACTTCGCCTCGGAGATCCGTGAGTTGGCCGTCATCACATACTAAACTCAGTGGAGCTTGGCGTGAAGCATGAAAATAAAAATTCTTGCGAAGATGCTAAATGCCTTGTTCTGTACATTAGCGAAATATGGTTGCACCAGGGTAGACATTAGAGGTGCAGACAATCCGAAATCTTTGATCACAGGCTAGTCACGGCCACGGAATGAGCTGGCAAGTCACAGCTTTAGTCACGGCGCTGCAATGCGAACCCTATGGCGCTAGCCTGGCCAGTCAAAGCTTCAGTCACGGCCGTGACCAGTTCTGGTCCCAGCGCTGGGACGTTGGGAGTCTGGAGCCCGAATCTTGCATCTCTAGTAGACATATTGCGTGAATACATCTGTTTGCAGTGTCGGTGACTTGTTGACCTGTAGACCTGGACGGGTGACCTGTTGCTGATGATCCGGTGACTCGGTGACTCGGTGACCTGACCCGGTGACCTGACCCGGTGACCTGACCCGGTGACCTGACCCGGTGACCTGACCCAGTGACCCGCAGAGACGGTGGAGATTATGGGTGTCGGAGCAGCGCTCTGGCCCAGTGCCCCGCTGACCGGTGACCTGACCCGGTGGCCTGACCTGACCCGGTGACCTGACCCGGTGACCTGACCCGGTGACCTGACCCGGTGACCCGCAGAGACGGTGGAGATCCTGGGTGTCGGTGACCTGTCGGTGCAGTGCTCTGAACCACTGCCCCGCTGACCGGTGACCTGACCCGGTGACCTGACCCGGTGACCTGACCCGGTGACCTGTGCCGGTGACCCGCAGAGACGGTGGAGATCATGGGTGTCGGTGATCTGTCGGTGCAGTGCTCTGAATCCGTGCCCCGCTGACATGTGACCTGACCCGGTGACCTGACCCGGTGACCTGACCCGGTGACCTGTCCCGGTGACCCGCAGAGACGGTGGAGATCATGGGTGTCGGTGACCTGTCGGTGCAGCGATCTCGGAATGACAGGTCGGACCACGTGCAGACGTCTAACCTTCGGGTAACCCTGGACATTGGGCCCACGCGTCACCAGATCAACTACGAGGCCAAGACAGAACGAGACAGGATCATAGGTGAGCAAGCGTCGAAGTTCGTTCTTCTTAGGCGTGCTGAGTGCTAAAAAGCAAGCAACCAAAGATATTAAACTCGTTTCCCTTAAAGGGAATAGTTCACCTTTAACATGGAGTTTTGGACTGAGATAGCAAATTTGTCGAGCAGATCTAAAAATGGGTTGTGGTGAAAGAATTACCTCCCTACGTTAGGTAATTTCGACACAGGACTAGTGGGCCCGGTTTCAATTCCGCTGTTCCGGGCCACGATCAGTTCCTTTCGCTCGCCGCTCGCCGCCGGAGGTAGGTACACTCTCTGGCACGTAGTCTCTGGTCACGACGCTTCGTTAATATTCGCTCAGCCGCCCGGGCGGCGCGGCGGCCTCTTGTCAGAGACTGTACTTGGCGTCAGGCGGAGCGGGGGAGCCGTAACGCCTGCTGCTATCGTACGATTTCTCCTGAAATAGAAAGAGAAACTTACTTCTTTCTCCACATATATCCATCAGTTGTCGAAACCAAAGTCATATTCGTAGTTGTGAGCTCAAGATGCACCGTATGGTTGAACTTCGAGACAACTTTCAAGGTGACCTATTCCCTTTAAGAGCATTACACTGTGCAAAAACATTATGTTACGTACTCTGAACTAACAACCGTCTGCTCGACCAAAATGCTTACATCTTCATTGTGGTATCCACTATCCAGTGTGGCCCTCGCCAACGATGTGCATAGTTTTGCAGTCTGCACTACATTATGATGTCAATAGTAGTGCACTACTCGCGTGAGCCATATGTTCAACGTAACCCGTAACCCGTAACCCGTAACCCGTAACCCGTAACCCGTAACCCGTAACCCGTAACCCGTAGCCCGTAACCCGTAACCCGTAACCCGTAACCCGTAACCCGTAACCCGTAACCCGTAACCCGCACCCGGAACCCGCAACCCGTAACCGTGTCTGTGTGTAGACGTTCAGGCTGATCAAATTCCTCCCAAACTAGCTCCAATCATCCCTATTTGTGGGAGGCTTTAAACAACCATGAGGAACGGTCCCTTCGGGGACAGGGGAGGACAGAGGAGGAAAGGGGGAGGACAGGGGAGGACAGGAGAGGACAGGGGGGGACAGAGGAGGACAGAGGAGGACAGGGGGAGGACAGGGGCGGACAGGAGAGGACAGGGGAGGACAGGGGAGGACAGGGGAGGACAGGGGAGGACAGGAGAGGACAAGGGAAGACAGGGGAGGACAGGGGAGGACAGGGGAGGACAGGAAAGGACAGGAGAGGGCAGGGGAGGACAAGGGAGGGCAGGAGAGGACAAGGGAGGAAAGGGGAGGACAGGGGAGGACAGGGGAGGACAGGGGAGGACAGGGGAGGACAGGGGAGGACAGGGGAGGACAGGGGAGGACAGGGGAGGACAGGGGACAAGGAACCATGAGGTGTGTTCATTTGGCTATATAGGGCATTGATCAGATTCCATCTCCATATCTCCAGCATTTCCAAATACAGAGAAGTTGTAACGCGTCTCTCAATTGGAGCCACACAGACAGGCTATCAACATAATGATCCCGAAACGCGTAGCAAGGCCTTGCTTTATCAGCTTTTCTGAAGGCGCGAATGTGCGGTTTGACCCGTACGAACTGTTCCTGGTCCCACCTCTTCCTCACGCGATCCCTCTTCTGAAGGAAGAGTCTAACATTCGGAACGTGCCTGGAACGGCCATGTACATCTACATACATTCAGAGTGTCAGCATGTTCCTACACTTCAGTTCTGAGTAGCATCCTGTCCCAAGAAGCTCTAAACCAGGTGTGTAGCTTCTCCAGCAAAGTTGGGGGGGGGGGGTCTGAGCTGGGAAAAATCGCTTAAAGTACCATCAGAATCTTCAAAATACAGATTTATACACGAATTTTACCAACTTCCTCGTCCAAGTTGGGGGTGTGTGGGGCTGAAGCCCCCTCAACTGAATAAAATCCTACACCCATACTCTAAACTACCTTACAAGTTACCAAGTGAGATAACCAAAAAATACTGGACTTCAAGGGTGTGGGCTCCTTTTGCGCATGTGATCTCAACATCTCAGCATCCACTTTGCATGTCAAAAGGACAGTCGCCATCATTTTCGCAGTGTTTTCTCCGTCATAGCGTTGCGGTTTTGCTGTGCTACAGACGAGGCTTATTTGTGCATATCCACCCGGCGTGACATTGCCAGGTGACGTCACGAGCTTCCAATGGTGCCTTCATTTCTGTCCGGTGATCAAACGTTTCCGAGTTAAAGGGATTGTTAGTATCAGCTGATGTTGCTGCAGTCTGCCGCAGGGACTTTCTGCAGAAGGTGTTGAAATAATAACGCAAAAATACATTAAATATCAAATGACTTTACTGTGTGTATTTGTTTTTCCTGTGCGACTTTTTCTGTAAAAATGCATATCCATGTGATTTAAAAATGAGTCAGTGATGCGAACATGTATATTTAGTATCAATTCTGAGTTCTGAGTTCCTACTTCCATCAACAAATTTGCATAGCGGTTCAGGTGAATTAGGGACAATCATACAAGTAACCCGAGCTGTTTTGCTGTTAACCTCACTCGCCGCCTCTTCCTCTCGTCCGCAGGTGAAACGGTGCGGAAGCTGGTCACGAGGAACGACAAGATCCTGCTGCGCGATGTCTGGCCTGAAATCGAGACCAAAGTGGCCAAAGTGATGTCTCGCCTCGTCAACCAAGTTCTCACCATCATTCCGGTCAACTCGGCCGCCAGCCACGTCGGACCGTCACAGGGAGCGCTGCAGGGCCGCGGCTTTACGGGATAGGTGGCAGCACCATACTGAAAACGTGTCGCAATCGTGGACGCTGTTACCGAAGTGGACGATTGGGTGTGTGGTGACGTGTCTGTTATTCGAGCGTGCGCCGGCCGGGCTTCGGGTGTGTTTGTTTGATAATATATTTTGATTGATTGATTGATTGATTGGTGAAGTGCTTTCTAAACCAAACAAAAATAGTGTAACTATTGCGGCTATGAGCTGAGCATGTGTGCGACTGTGAGTTGACTAGAACACGACCTACGAGTAACCTACGAACGGAGTAGGTGGAGTAGGTGTTGAAGTCCACACGCCACTCGTGAGTGAAACCATGTGTTATGTGATTGACCTATCAGAAGTGACAAATGATGCTGAATAAATGTTAAACTAAGCCCAGTTTGTTCATTAACGAGGCGTCAAGAAGATATTGAGAGTCCCGTAAAGTAACGCCATACTAACGGCCGGCCGTTTCGGAGCTCGGAAAGTGTTAAATTCCGATATTATTGTTCGATCCTGTGTCGAACTAATTGAGCCAGGGATGTAGGAACGTCACGCAAAGTGGAGGGCAGCGAAACTTTGATCTCGTTTTGAGAGAAACCCAACCCCCTATGTGATATTTATTTACATATTTGGCCTTCTCTCGTCTTGGCGAACCTTTTACCATATTGTTTTTATCACCAAGCAAAATAAAATATTGTAGCAAAACATTTGGCAGAAAAGTTAAAGGGCCATGCCCCTCCCCTCTCCCCCTGTTCCTACGCCAATGAACTAAGCGTAGCGAAGAAATTCTTCCATCACACTCAACTTTTCGACCCGTTCTATAATTATACTATCTCAGTTCAAACATCAAAACACGTGTTAACCCGCGAGTCACTGGAGGTTTTTTATTTAGCCCCCCCCCTTAGGAATATTAAGAATATCTATAAAAAAAACAATGCAGATATCGACGCGAAAATTTCAGTACCTTTCCGGGCATCATGTTTACACCTTTTGAGAGAAAAAATGAGAACATTTCCAAGGATTATTTCTCTCGAGATATAGTGAATTTAGTGACGTCACTAAACACGATTTTGACACCAAAATCGGCTAAATTTTGCCAGGTCGTACAAATGCCGCATTTGAAGCAAAATGCAATCGAAAAACGCTAAAAGGTAAAAAAATTGCAAGGGATACAAACCAGCTCTCTCGAAATAAATAAAAAAATGGTTTTTGACCCCAAAAATTTCAAAAAAAAACTTTTTTTGAAAAATAGGTTCACAAAATCAAATTTTTCAAAGATATTGGAAAAAACGGAATATATGTCAGCTAACGACATATGGGCAACTACCAAACCAAATTTAAAAATGATATCATCTGTTTTGACTGTCATGGCATATAAAGTATGGGTAAATCATGACGTCATATTTTGAAATTGCTTTTTTTGGCTTTTATTGACCGGATACAGACAAAATAATCCCAGAACTGTTTTTTTATAAAATAAAACTGATATATAAACATGCTTCTTTCATTTCGATTTATCAATTTCAAATTTTAACCTGCAGTGACCTGAACTTCGCCTGAACTTAACACTAACTTCACGTAAATGAAGTCAGGTGGTAAAATGACTACCACTATCGAATTCTACTCGTAAAAGCGTCCATAAAACATTTGCTGCATGACTTTGGTAGATATTTTGTGTGCAGTGACAGTGTGTATGTAGTGTGACGACGAGACGAGTGTGTAGTGTGTGTGTAGTGATATGTATCAGACCTTTGACAGCACTTTGGGTGATTATAGGCGCAATCGAAGGCCATGGATGGCAAGTATTGTCCATAAACTCAAATACCTCGATTTTGATGTTTGACTTGACCGTGACCTGACATGTGACCTTAATTTGACATTTTTAAGTTTGCATTAGGCTTCTCACATTCAGCGCTTTCGAATGCCGCCTTGCGCGTCCCGCTGCGATCAATGGTTCTGAAGATACCAGGGGGGGGCTAACCCCCCCCCCCCCCCCCCAGTGAGTCGTGTTACGGAATATACCCCAGTGACTGCCGGGCTAAGGAGGTGTTGCAAAACACCCCTCTGGGGCGGACATTTTGACGGTGTCATTTTGTTTTTCAGTGTGCCGTCTGGCTCGTTGTTTGGGATGGTCGTTTGTGGACGGCGGGTCGAGATGGAAGCGGATGAAGTAACTCATGCAGTTGAAGTACGTGAGCTACTTCACTCCCTTCCATTCTTCCATCGCCCTGATACTTCTTTTTCAAATGCTTTTAACGATATTGAAAACTGCAATAATTGGGAACAAAGTATGTATTTATGTTTCCAAAACTGGAGGGGACAATTCCCCTCCCCCAGCCTGACGACTGGGGGATGGTGTCCCATCCGTCCGTTCCCCCTACAGCGATGCCCTTGGACTTCTTGACCTCTGCACATTCAGCTTTTTACAATTTGGCATTTTGCGTGTTGCCTATTTCCCCTTTTTCTTTTTTTCCTACTTCGACTTTGATGCAATCGCAACTTTTTTATGTTTTGCTTTTTTACTTTTTTACCTTCTGCGCGTTTACTTTTTCCATTTGCACTTTTTCTCTTTCGACTTTTATTCAGTTGACTTTTATCTATTTGATTTCTGATATTTGACTTTCTGCGTGTTGACCTTTACCATTTTTACTTTTGACCTTTTGATTTTCTACGATATTGAATGTTATTCCTTGGCTTTTCGTCCATAAAAAAAATACAAATAAAGATACAAATTAAACGAACGAAAAGTAAAAACTTTCCGTCCGTTTAATTACTATTTCTTTACTTCTTACCTGTAACCGAAAAGACCATCCCCGGCGAAGATGATGGCGCCGGCTGCCATAAAGATCTACGATATGTGCCACATACAGATGCATATTAAAGTTAATATAATGGAAATCATGAATTAGGAAATTATAATTAAGGCTTACATCTCCACTAATGATTGTTCATGATACACCAACAGTAGGCTTGTTCTTCTTTCGCTTTGCGGAAACAAGCCGCCATTAGCGAAAACGTGCTGGTGACGCATTTGCGACAACACGCTGCGGAAGAAAGAGCGCTTCTAAAAGCGGCGCTGGAGTAGGAATTCCGCCTTGGAATGTGACGTCACATTCCGATTCGGGTGGTCTAAAGAACGCAGTCCTAGTCTGTGTAGCAGTGAGACCTGAGGCCTGTTAGTGTTCATGGTCGCTACGGTTCGGCGGTCAACCACAGGCTATAAGCCCCGCCCTTTGATCATGCGTCATCACAGGCAGGCGTCTTATGAACACTGAATGCCGCGATGCGCCACTCTACGAGACATCTCACCCTGCGGTCGCTGTGGTCGCTCCGTACCGACCGCCGAAACCGCAGCTGACCGCAGCCGTGTGACGTCATACCTTTCGCCTCATCCCCACTTTCCCTTATCCCCACTGCTGCCGACCGCCGAATCGCAGCCAACCGCAGGGTCGTGAACATGCCTCAGGTAGCGGCCCTTTGTTTATGACTCCCATAACTACGCCAGTATAATTCAAGGTTGGGGTTTTCCAGCGGCTCAACGTATACCTCCCACGATTTCGGATGACTACCAATGACCCCGCCGCCGGCAGCCGGGAAGACCGGTTCCCAGTCCCAGCACCCGTTCTGGGCACTTGGCAGTTCGGGGTGGCGCTGCGCTGCGCAGTTGCCAGGCTAGTGTTATCAGTCGGTTTCAGCCTCAGACCGGAGCGGCAGGATGGAGCGCCAGACGTGCCGTCTCGTCGTCCTACTGGCCTTGGCCACCGTCACAGCCGCCGTCGAGTTTGTGCCCTCAGCCGGGAGGTGTCTGGGCAGCCAGGTATGTGTCACCATCCGTGACTGCGCTTCCTACCAGACACGGGAGGAGATCCTGCAGAAGAGACCGACGCATTGCGGGTTCTCCGGGGACACCCCGCGGGTCTGCTGCGATCGTCCGGAACCGGTCACCGAGACGCCTCAGTCCCCGCTGCCGCAGAGATGTGGGGAGCTGAAGATCCGCTTCCAGCCGCTGCCGGTGAAGGGTCGCCTTCGCCGGAAAGCCAGCGCTGGCCGCAAAAGACCGGGGCTCGAGACAGAGCTCGTCGCCGCCGGTCCCTTAAATACTAGTCCTGTACGGCCAGTAGCCGGCGGAACGAACGTGGAACTGCTCCAGGTGGTGCCTAAGGGAAAATTCGTCCACCGCTGGCCGTGGATGGTGCTGTTCGGCCGGTGGACGGACGCCGGGCTGGGAGACTGGTTCTGCGGCGGCACCCTCATCACCGACCGGCACGTGCTGACGGCCGCCCACTGTCTACGGCCGGAGGAGGCCGGCACCGTCGGCGCGCGCATCGCCGACCACGACCTGACCAGCTCACACGAGGTGGACCACCAGGAGCGCAACGTCTCCAGCATCACGCGACACCCACAGTACCGCGGCTCGCAGAACGACCTGGCCGTGGTGCGGCTGGCGGCGCCGGTGGAGCTGACCGAGGGTGTACAGCCCATCTGCCTGTCGCCGGCCGACGCCGTGCACGTGGGCCGAGATGCGGAGCTGGCCGGCTGGGGCCTGCTCGAGTTCGCCGGAGTCACGTCAAACATCCTGCAAGAGGCGCCGCTGCGCGTCATCGACCCGACCGCCTGCGAGGCATCTTACCGCCGCTCCCCGTTCTTCGAGAAGCGCTTCCCGGGCGGCTTCCAGGGCACCAAAGTGTGCGCCGGCAGCAGGGACGGTGAACCGCGGGACGCCTGTAACGGCGACTCGGGCGGCCCTCTGATGGCCCTGAAGGCCCCGGAGACCGCTAATGTCCTGAAGAGCGGTGTCTACCAGCTGGTGGGCGTCGTGTCCACCGGAGTCGGCTGCGGCAACCCCGAGTTCCCCGGCATCTACACCAAAGTGTCGGCCTACACCGACTGGATCGTCAGTCAGCTGACGTAGATGCGCGGCATGTTCAGGACTCGCTCCTAATCACCTGCCAGTTGCTGTTATTTTCAACCTCGTGACTGCCGGGGAATGTTCCGTTGCCACGGCGAGCAGACCGAACCTCGTGGAGACCTGACACGATATGGTGCTGTAGGCACAGCTGCAGGTCACCACATATGGTGCTGTAGGCACAGCCAGGTCACCACCGAATGGCTGTTCATGTTCTCCCCGACAGCGCGCGGCTTGGCACTAATGTACATGCCTGTCCTTTTGGTGGGCTGCATATGTTTGGAAAATACAGACTTCAATGTAGTTTAGTTTAATTTTACCATTATAGTATAATTGAAATAAACATACAAATTTCGATGTGGCATGTTTTCAATTGAAATAAACTGCTGACATTAGTTTTAAATATAAAAAACACGATCAATAATTATTTTGGTCTAATCCCAAAGCCGAATTAGACTTCGGTGCACGACTGCCGTGCCGTTGTGTCAAGGTGTAAGTTAATTTGTTGTATGTGTCGTGTGCTGTAAAACATAAAGATACAATCGGGAGATAATCCGTGTACTGAATGAATCTATATTACTATTTGATAAGCGTCTGTCTGTCTGTCTGTCTGTCTCTCCGGAACGAATTTAACAGAGTAAAGCGGCAGTTCTACATTGCAGTACCACATCGCTATAAGCTCGTGATGTACGTGATTTTATGGTTTCCAAACGAGTTTACGGATACTACCGAGTGGTGTATAATTCGTACATTTCCGGCGCATTTGATACGATAGTTACAGACAGTTTTATGTTGTGCAGTTTTGGGCGAAGGTTTGTGCTGTAACTAACATAGAAGGAGGTGTTAAGAAATATTTATCGTAAAAAAACAGTTTACGGATACGAATTTTACATCGCTTCACTCCAGTCGAAAGCCAATCAGATCCGACCACGGATACTACAGTGCCACAACCAATGATGTGCAGCTGATGGCCTTGTGTCGGGCACTCAGAAGTTAGGACTGAGTGCAGCACCTGCCGAGCAGAGGTCCGGCGACAAGATGGAATGCGGCAATCAAAATCAGTTAAGGTATCAGAAGTTTTGCCATCGTGATAAGAATTTCACAACACTAGTATATAAAAACAGTCTATAAAAGTAGTATAAGTACTCTATATGAAAGGGTGGCGGCTGACGACAAATGACGAACCCCTTAGGCCAATGATGAATAACAATAAAGCACGAGCAGTAAAAGGTACATAGAGAGACAGCTAATCAATACACAGATAAACGACGGATTTGAAAAGGTCGCTGGGGACGAGAATCATGGCAATTGTTGAAACATTCAAACTTCTTGCTGAGCTTCCTACTGACCGCCGAGGATTGGCAGATTGTGACATTGACACAGTGACACAGTGACAGAGGCAGA
Source organism: Chirona hameri (assembly GCA_036785665.1). Taxonomy (NCBI): domain Eukaryota; kingdom Metazoa; phylum Arthropoda; class Thecostraca; order Balanomorpha; family Balanidae; genus Chirona; species Chirona hameri. The sequence goes on from JAXIVJ010005746.1 coordinate 16,719, forward strand.
CATGGATAGTGACACAGTGACAGAGGCAGACATGGATAGTGACACAGTAACATAGGCAGACATGGCTAGTGACACAGAGACAGAGGCAGACATGGATAGTAACACAGTGACAGAGGAAGACATGGATAGTGACACAGTGACAGAGGCAGACATTGATAGTGACACAGAGACAGATGCAGACATGGATAGTGACACAGTGACAGAGGCAGACATGGATAGTGACACAGTGACTATAGTGACACAGTGACAGAGGCAGACATGGATAGTGACACAGTGACAATAGTGACACAGTGACAGAGGCAGACATGGTTAGTGACACAGTGACAAAGGCAGACATGGATAGAGACATTATGTTGACCCGCTTGGTCGTCGGTTGACCTTCAACTTGACGGTGCCCGTCGCCAACCTGGCCGGCAACTACGACGTCACGGGCAACTTCCTCGGAGTCAGCGTCACCAGCCGGGGCAACTTCGACTCGGAGATCCGTGAGTTGACGTCATCACATACTACACTCAGTGGAGCTTGGCGTGAAGCATGAAAATACAAATTCCTGCGACGATACTAAATGCCTTGTTCTATACATTAGCGAAATACGGTTGCACCAGGGTAGACATTAGAGGTGCAGAAAATCTTAAATATTTTATCACAGCCTAGTCACGGCCACGGAATGAGCTGGCAAGTCACAGCTTTAGTCACGGCGCTGCAATGCTAACCCTATGGCGCTAGCCTGGCCAGTCACAGCTTCAGTCACGGCCGTGACCAGTTCTGGTCCCAGCGCTGGGACGTTGGGAGTCTGTAACCCGAATCTTGCATCTCTAGTAGACATATTGCGTGAATACATCTGTTTGCAGTGCCAATGACTTGTTGACCTGTAGACCTGGACGAGTGACCTGTTGCTGATGATCCGGTGACTCGGTGACTTGATGACCTGACCCGGTGACCTGACCCGGTGACCTGACCCGGTGACCTGACCCGGTGACCCGCAGAGACGGTGGAAATCCTGGGTCTCGGTGACCTGTCGGTGCAGTGCTCTGAACCAGTAACCCGCTGACCGGTGACCTGACCCGGTGATCTGACCCGGTGACCAGACCCGGTGACCTGACCCGGTGACCCGCAGAAACGGTGTAGATCCTGGGTGTCGGTGACCTGTCGGTGCAGTGCTCTGAACCAGTGACCCGCTGACCGGTGACTTGACCCGGTGACCAGACCCGGTGACCTGACCCGGTGACCTGACCCGGTGACCTGTGCCGGTGACCCGCAGAGACAGTGGAGATCATGGGTGTCGGTGACCTGTCCGTGCAGTGCTCTGAACCAGTGCCCCGCTGACCGGTGACCTGACCCGGTGACCTGACCCGGTGACCTGTGCCGGTGACCCGCAGAGACGGTGGAGATGATGGGTGTCGGTGACCTGTCGGTGCAGTGCTCTGAATCCGTGCCCCGCTGACATGTGACCTGACCCGGTGACCTGACCCGGTGACCAGACCCGGTGACCTGACCCGGTGACCCGCAGAGACGGTGGAGATCATGGGTGTCGGTGACCTGTCGGTGCAGTGCTCTGAACCAGTGACCCGCTGACCGGTGACCTGACCCGGTGACCTGACCCGGTGACCTGACCCGGTGACCTGTCCCGGTGACCCGCAGAGACGGTGGAGATCATGGGTGTCGGTGACCTGTCGGTGCAGCGGTCTCGGAATGACAGGTCGGACCACGTGCAGACGTCTAACCTTCGGGTAACCCTGGGCATTGGGCCCACGCGTCACCAGATCAACTACGAAGCCAAGCCAGAACGAGACAGGATCATAGGTGAGCAAGCGTCGAAGTTCGTTCTTCTTAGGCGTGCTGAGTGCTAAAAAGCAAGCAACCAAAGATATTAAACTCGTTTCCCTTAAAGGGAAATAATGACCTTTTTCCACAAAAATGGAGTTAGCACTTGAAATCGCCAGACGAGACCAAAATATATTGTAAATTCATCACATTTTGCATGAAAATCTTCCTACCGAAAGATATTTCAAGTTAAAGTTGATAAGCGTTCCACACTTTTAACGACCGGTACTTGCAAGTACTTTTGGTCCTCATCAAACTGCGGGCTTTTCCCGTATTGTTTTTTTACGCAATGGAGTGGAAAATATATTGTGCGTTCTACTCGTTGTGATTATATGCCCGGCGATCTTCTAAAACTAACAGCGATTGGAAAAAGTGGCAATAAAATCGGAAGCTCATCGATGCACATCAACGGCGGCATAGTTAGTGATTGCGACCCTCAATTTTTGAAAATCGATTCATTTGTTTTCAACATTAGGAGTATTGTATAATTTGTCTGTGGCTGTATATAACACTATGATTTATATTATCATAAAAAATAATAATTTTTCCCCCAAAAAAATAACAAACAATAACACAAAACTGACAATTAAATCGGAAGCTCATCGATGCACATCGACGGCGACCTATTTAGCGTCGGCGATTTGTTTACAAAGTCATTGTCATGCTTCTCGGCGCACTTAACCATTGTGGCGAGTTGTAGCGAGTAGCGCTTTCGTTCTCCATGGCAACCAGGCGTGAGCCAATGAAAAGCCAGAACGTATTCCCTTTCTGGCTTTTGATTGGCTAACGCCTGGATGCCATGGAGAACGAAAGCGCTACTAGCGCTACTAGCGTGTGTCCGAGCAGCACTCAGTTTGATCGGAAACGTCACAGAGCCTCCAAAAATGCCGCGCACTCGATGTAAACAATGGTAGGGAAGGACGAATTTGTCAATGACCTTCATGAAGTACACAAGGTACTTGTTTTGTATTTTTACCAAACTTACAACTTCGAAGTTGGGAATAATTTTATTTCATTCTTAAATTTAAATAAAATACTTTTAAAACCATAACGGTAGCCTAAGAAATTGTTTCTAACAAAATCAAAAGGTCATTATTTCCCTTTAAATGGAATAGTTCACCTTTAACATGGAGTTTTGGACTGAGATAGCAAATTTGTAGAGCAGATCTAAAAATGGGTTGTGGTGAAAGAATTACCTCCCTACGTTAACCCGCGCGGCGCTGGGGGGGTAAATTTTACCCCCCCCCCCCTCCCGGATTTTCTCCATAACTTGACAACTATGACAGATATCAAAGTGAAACTTACGGTAGCTTATGGTGCATCAATTCTACGTCTTCTGCTGTTTTTTTTTTTTATTCGTGAATTTTTTTGGCAGATAATGACGTTTTAGTGACGTCATGCCATGTCATTTTTGGTGAAAAACGTTAAATGTTTGCAAAATCGTAGAAAATAGCGTGTTACTGCAAATTGCAAATAAAATGCGTCAAAAGAAGGGAAATAACATTGTCTTTGATATGGTTATCTCAGATTTTCAAAATGTTGGGTTTTTGACCCCCAAAAATGCAAAAAACTTATTTTTGGGGAAGAATTTCCACAAAAGTTTTTTGTTTGAAGATTTTCAAACAAAATGGAAGATATATTAGAGAACCGAGTATGAACGATGTTCAAACCAAATTTCAAAGCAATTTCTTTATTTTTGACTGACTTATGGCTCTCTAAGAACAAGTAACTCATGACGTCATTTTTTTAAATTGCGTTTTTTGGCTTTTGCTGACCAGATACAGACAAATAAATGCCACCACTGTATTTCGAAGACAAAAATAGTCTAGAAACATGCAATGTTTGTTTAGATTAATCAATTTCAAATTGTGACCTTATTGTGACCTGATTTTGACCTGAGGACGATTATATGGTGTCAGGCTGTGAAAATGGCTGCTTCTATCGAATTATACGTGTAAAATAACCCATACAACATGTGTCGCATGGCTTTCGTAGACCTGTGACCTTGTGTGACCTGACATTGACCTTGACCTTTGCTTACAATTTCACTTTTACTAATGCGGGAAATGCATTATACACTCTGGAGCACTTTGTGAGATAATAGTTGCAATATAAGGCTTTGGATGGAAAGTATACAACCCAAAAACTCAAATACTTACATTTTACATTTGACCTGACCGTGACCTGACATGTGACCTTATTTTAAGAATTTCGAGTATGCATTCGATTCTTCTCGTTGAGAGCTTGCGATCGCCGCATTGTGCGTCTCGCTACGGTTATTGGTTCGGAAGATACGAGGGGGGGGGGTAAAATTTACCCCCCAGCGCCGCGCGTTCGGCTGGAGACCCCAGCGCCGCGCGGGTTAAGTAATTTCGACACAGGACTAGTGGGCCCGGTTTCAATTCCGCTGTTCCGGGCCACGATCAGTTCTTTTCGCTCGCCGCTCGTCGCCGGAGGCAGGTACACTCTCTGGTACGTAGTCTCTGGTCACGACGCCTCGTTAATATTCGCTCAGCCGCCCGGGCGGCGCGGCGGCCTCTTGTCAGAGACTGTACTTGGCGTCAGGCGGAGCGGGGGAGCCGTAACGCCTGCTGCTATCGTGCGATTTCTCCTGAAATAGAAAGAGAAACTTAGTTCTTTCTCCACATATATCCATCAGTTGTCGAAACCAAAGTCATATTCGTAGTTGTGAGCTCAAGATGCACCGTATGGTTGAACTTCGAGACAACTTTCAAGGTGACCTATTCCCTTTAAGAGCATTACACTGTGCAAAAACATTCTGTTACGTAATCTGAATTAACCCGCGCGGCGCTGGGGGGTAAATTTTACCCCCCCCCCCCCTCCCGGATTTTCTCCATAACTTGAAAACTATGAAAGATATCACAGTGAAACTTATGGTACCTATGGTGCATCAATTCTACGTTTTTTGCCAAAATTTAGTTGAAATTCGTGAAAATTTTGGGGAGATAATGACGTTTTAGTGACGTCATGTCATGTCATTTTTGGTGAAAAAACGTTAAATGTTTGAAAAATCGTAGAGCATAGCATGTTATTGCAACTCGCAAAGAAAAAGCGTCAAAGGACAGAGAATAACATTGTCTTTAAAATGGCTATCTTGGATTTTCAACATTTTGGGTTTTTGACCCCCAAAAATGCAAAAAAACGTATTTTTGGGGAAGAATTTCCACAAAAGTTTTTTTAAAAGATTTTCAAAAAACCGGAAGAAATAATAGAGAACCGAGTATGAACGATGCTGAAACCAAATTTCAAAGCAATATCTTTATTTTTGACTGACTTATAGCTCTCGAAGTATAAGTAACTCATGACGTCATTTGTTGAATCTGCGTTTTTTTGCTTTTACTGACCAGATACAGACAAATACATGCCACCACTGTATTTCTAAGACAAAACTAGTCTAGAAACATGCAATGTTTATTTAGATTAATTAATTTAAAATATTGTCCTTATTATGACCTGACATTGACCTGAGGACCATTATATGGGGTCAGGCTGTACAAATGGGTGCTTCTATCGAATTATACGTGTAAAATATGCCATACAACATGTGTCGCATGGCTTTCGTAGACCTGTGACCTTGTGTGACCTGATCTTGACCTTTGCTTACAATTTCACTTTTACTTATGCAGAAGATGCATTATACAGTTGGGAGCACTTTGTGAGATAATAGTTGCAATATAAGGCTTTGGATGGAAAGTATAGCCCAAAAACCCAAATACTTAAATTTTGACACTTGACCTGACCGTGACCTGACATGTGACCTTATTTTAAGAATTTCGGGTACGCGTTAGATTCTTCTCACTGAGAGCTTTCGATCACCGCCTTGCGCGTCTCGCTGCGGTTATTGGTTCGGAAGATACGAGGGGGGGGGGGGGGGGTAAAATTTACCCCCCAGCGCCGGGCGTTCGGATGGAGACCCCAGCGCCGCGCGGGTTAACAACCGTTTGCTCGACCAAAATGCTTACATAGTGTGCCCCTCGCCAACGATGTGCATAGTTTTGCAGTCTGCACTACATTATGATGTAAATAGTAGTGCACTACTCGCGTGAGCCATATGTTCAACGTAACCCGTAACCCGTAACCCGTAACCCGTAACCCGTAACCCGTAACCCGTAACCCGTAACCCGTAACCCGTAACCCGTAACCCGTACGTAACCCGTAACCCGTAACCCGTAACCCGTAACCCGTAACCCGTAACCCGTAACCCGTAACCCGTAACCCGTAACCCGTAACTCGTAACCCGTAACCCGTTACCCGTAACCCGTAACCCGTAACCCGTAACCCGCAACCCGTATCCCGTATCCCGTAACCCGTAACCCGTAACCCGTAACCCGTAACCCGTAACCCGTAACCCGTAACCCGCACCCGGAACCCGTAACCCGTAACCGTGTCTGTGTGTAGGCGTTCAGGCTGATCAAATTCCTCCCAAACTAGCTCCAATCATCCCTATTTGGGGGAGGCTTTAAACAACCGTGAGGAACGGTCCCTTCGTGGACAGGGGAGGACAGAGGAGGACAGGGGGAGGACAGGGGAGGACAGGAGAGGACAGGGGAGGACATGGGAGGACAGGGGAGGACAGGGGAGGACAGGGGAGGACAGGGGAGGACAGGGGAGGACAGGGGAGGACAGGGGAGGACAGGGGAGGGCAGGGGAGGACAGAGGAGGACAGGGCAGGACAGGGGAGGACAGGGGAGGTTAGGGGAGGACAGGGGAGGACAGGGGACAAGGAACCGTGAGGTTTGTTCATTTGGCTATATAAGGCATTGGTCAGATTCCATCTCCATATCTCCAGCATTTCCAAATACAGAGAAGTTGTAACGCGTCTCTCAATTGGAGCCACACAGACAGGCTATCAACATAATGATCCCGAAACGCGTAGCACGGCCTTGCTTTATCAGCTTTTCTGAAGGCGTGAATGTGCGGTTTGACCCGTACGAACTGTTCCTGGTCCCACCTCTTCCTCACGCGATCCCTCTTCTGAAGGAAGAGTCTATCATTCGGAACGTGCCTGGAACGGCCATGTACATCTACATACACTCAGAGTGTCAGCATGTTCCTACACTTCAGTTCTGAGTAGCATCCTGTCCCAAGAAGCTCTAAACCAGGTGCGTAGCTTCTCAAGCAAAGTTGGGTGGGAGAGGGGGGGGGGGTCTGAGCTGGGAAAAATCGCTTAAAGTACCATCAGAATCTTCAAAATACAGATTTATATACGAATTTGACCAACTTCCACGTCCAAGTTGGGGGGGGGGGGGGCTGAAGCCCCCTCAACTGAATAAAATCCTACACCCATACTCTAAACTACTTTACAAGTTACCAAGTGAGATAACCAAAAAAATACTGGACTTGAAGGGTGTGGGCTCCTTTTGCGCATGTGATCTCAACATCTCAGCATCCACTTTGCATGTCAAAAGGACAGTCGCCATCATTTTCGCAGTGTTTTCTCCGTCATAGCGTTGCGGTTTTGCTGTGCTACAGACGAGGCTTATTTGTGCATATCCACCCGGCGTGACATTGCCAGGTGACGTCACGAGCTTCCAATGGTGCCTTCATTTCTGTCCGGTGATCAAACGTTTCCGAGTTAGAGGGATTGTTAGTAACAGCTGATGTTGCTGCAGTCTGCCGCAGGGACTTTCTGCAGAAGGTGTTGAAATAATAACGCAAAAATACATTAAATATCAAATGACTTTACTGTGTGTATTTGTTTTTCCTGTGCGACTTTTTCTGTAAAAATGCATATCCATGTGATTTTAAAATGAGTCAGTGATGCGAACATGTATATTTAGTATCAATTCTGAGTTCTGAGTTCCTACTTCCATCAACAAATTTGAATAGCGGTTCAGGTGAATTAGGGACAATCATACAAGTAACCCGAGCTGTTTTGCTGTTAACCTCACTCGCCGCCTCTTCCTCTCGTCCGCAGGTGAAACGGTGCGGAAGCTGGTGACGAGGAACGACAAGATCCTGTTGCGCGATGTCTGGCCTGAAATCGAGACCAAAGTGGCCAAAGTGATGTCTCGCCTCGTCAACCAAGTTCTCACCATCATTCCGGTCAACTCGGCCGCCAGCCACGTCGGACCGTCACAGGGGACGCTGCAGGGCCGCGGCTTTACGGGATAGGTGGCAGCACCATACTGAAAACGTGTCGCAATCGTGGACGCTGTTACCGAAGTGGACGATTTGGTGTGTGGTGACGTGTCTGTTATTCGAGCGTGCGCCGGCCGGGCTTCGAGTGTGTTTGTTTGATAATATATTTTGATTGATTGATTGATTGATTGGTGAAGTGCTTTCTAAACCAAACAAAAATAGTGTAACTATTGCGGCTATGAGCTGAGCATGTGTGCGACTGTGAGTTGACTAGAACACGACCTACGAGTAACCTACGAACGGAGTAGGTGGAGTAGGTGTTGAAGTTCACACGTCACTCGTGAGTGAAACCATGTGTTATGTGATTGACCTATCAGAAGTGACAAATGATGCTGAATAAATGTTAAACTAAGCCCAGTTTGTTCATTAACGAGGCGTCAAGAAGATATTGAGAGTCCCGTAAAGTAACGCCATACCAACGGCCGGCCGTTTCGGAGCTCGGAAAGCGTTAAATTCCGATATTATTGTTCGATCCTGTGTCGAACTAATTGAGCCAGGGATGTAGGAACGTCTCGCAAAGTGGAGGGCAGCGAAACTTTGATCTCGTTTTGAGAGAAACCCAACCCCCTATGTGATATTTATTTGCATATTTGGCCTTTTCTCGTCTTGGCGAACCTTTTACCATATTGTTTTTATCACCAAGCAAAATAAAATATAGCAGCAAAACATTTGGCAGAAAAGTCAAAGGGCCATGCCCCCCCCCCCCTGTTTCTACGCCAATGAACTGAGCGTAGCGAAGAAATTCTTCCATCACACTCAACTTTTCGACCCGTTCTATAATTATACTATCTCAGTTCAAACTTCAAAACACGTGTTAACCCGCGAGTCACTGGAGTTTTTTTTAACCCCCCCCCCCCCCCCCCTTAGGAATATTAAGAATATCTAAAAAATACAATGCAGATATCGACGCGAAAATTTCATTACCTTTCCGGGCTCATGTTTACACCTTTTGAGAAAAAAATGGAAAAATTTCCTCGGATTTTTTCCTCGAGATATAGTGAATTTAGTGACGTCACTAAAAACGATTTTGACAACAAAATCGGCTAAACTTTTCCAGGCCGTACAAATGCCGCATTTGAAGCAAAATGCAATCGAAAAACGCTAAAGGTAGAAAATTACAAGGGCTACAAACCAGCTCTCTCGAAATTTCACACACAAACAATTTTGACCCAAATTTTTTTAATAAACTTGTTTTGAAAAATAGGTTCACAAAATAAAATTGTTCAAGGATATTGAAAAAAACGGAATATATGTCAAATAACGACATATGGGAAACTACCACACCAAATTTCAAAATGATATCATCTTTTTTGACTGTCATGGCATATAAAGTATGGGTAAATCATGACGTCATATTTTGAAATTGCGTTTTTTTGCTTTTATTGACCGGATACAGACAAAATAATGCCAAAACTGTTTTTTAAATAAAACTGATATATAAACATGCTTCTTTCATTTCGATTTATCAATTTCAAATTTTGACCTGCAGTGACCTGAACTTCACCTGAACTTGACACTAACTTCACGTAAATGAAGTCAGGTGGTAAAATGACTACCACTATCGAATTCTACTCGTAAAAGCATCCATAAAACATATGCTGCATGACTTTCCTAGATATTTTGTGTGTAGTGACCTTTTGTGACCTGACCTTGACCTTGATCTTTTCCAACAATCTCACTTTAGCTCATGTGGGATATTTATCAGACCTTTGACAGCACTTTGGGTGATTATAGGCGCAATCGAAGGCCATGGATGGCAAGTATTGTCCATGAACTCAAATACCTCGATTTTGATGTTTGACTTGACCGTGACCTGACATGTGACCTTAATTTGACATTTTTTAAGTTTGCGTTAGGCTTCTCACATTCAGCGCTTTCGAATGCCGCCTTGCACGTCCCGCTGCGATCAATGGTTCTGAAGATACCAGGAGGGCTAACCCTCCCCCCCTCCCCAGTGAGTCGTGTTACAGAATATACCCCAGTGACTGCCGGGTTAAAGGTGAACTTCTCCCTTTATTAACCCGCACCGTGCCGGTGTTCGGAGCTAGTAAAGTGACCTTGCTCGGAGCCACCTTCGCAGTGCCGCGGAAGAGGGGGCGCTTAGACGCCCCCTCGACCTCGGCTCCTATGGGACGTACACAAAAACAACCGAAACACCCGTTCGAAAGCTCGTCAAAAATCATGTGGAAACTATTTCTTTCATTTTTTGGCTCAGGTCAATGTTGAAGTCCCCAGAGGTCAACAAAGGTTAAATTTTCCAGTTTTAGGATTTCTTTTCAAACACCCCCAAATATATCGGGAACTATGATAGCTAGAAGCAAACGGAAAAAGCAATCGAAACCTCTTGCAAAATCCAATGCAATCACCATTTTAGCTCAGATCAATAGTTTAGGATCCAGAGCTCATCAAAGGTCAAAAATGCTATTTTGTTGTCAAAACAATTTTTTGCAAATAACGTTTTACCTAATAAAGATAAGACAATAATTTGGACGCCATCGCGTTTGTCTCATTAAGGCGCTTCAAATCATATTCATGTTGACCAGGTCAGATCAACTTACAAATTTGACCTCAGGTCTAGGTCAAGTGGTGACCCAAGTAGGTCAAGTTCCATATTTGGAGACGTGCCTCGACGAGACAAACACAACAGTGCTGGCTTCACTTCTTTATCTTCATTATGTCAAGAGTTATTGACAAACAAGTATCGGTGACCTCGGATGACCTCGGCTGACTCTGTAGAGATCCCTGAATACAAATTGCACATGGCTCATCAATAATGTCCTATGATAACATGATCCAGAAGGATTCGGACTGCTATCATGCGTATTATCGGAATAGGAAGCATTTCCCTATTTCCCCATTGACTTATAATGGGGAGATCACGAAATTGACCCGAAATCACCGATGTTATTATGGTGCCATGATTAATATGTCATCTACAAATCGAAACCACTTGGTGTCTTGGCCCATTATCTTGGTAAGCTGTTCTTCCTCAAGCATCTCCATGAACAGACACGCTGCCGCTGGGCTGAGCGGCGAGCCCATGGCAAGCCCCTCGTGGCTCGTGCTGTGCGTATTCATCTTCATTGAAAGTGAAAGGGTTGAATTTTAAGCATAATTTCACTAGTGAGGTAGTCCTTCTTGGGCAATGGCAGTTCGTCACCAGATATGTTCAATAGTGCTCTTGCAATAGCTTGTATAGGGTCATCGATAGGGACGTTGGTAAATAGTGCTTTGACATCAAAACTCGCCAGTTTTTTGTTATGGAAGTCTAGCTTCATTAACCGGTCCAGAAGATCCCCTGAGTTACGTAAATGTGCTTCACTTATGCTGCCGAGAGATTTCGTCAGCGGTTTCGCTAATATCTTGGCTAAGCGGTGAGGTGCACTACCAATGCCAGAAGTGATAGGTCGCATCGGAATTCCCGGTTTATGTACTTTCGGAAGTCCCCCCATTTTCGGTGGCGTCGGATCTTCCTCCAGTGTATATATGAACCCTTTCCCCGTTTTGACTTCTTAAGAATTTTCCGCGCATTCTTATTTAATTTTCGCTCTCAGACTTCGCATATCCTTTTGTCTTTTTTGTGGACGTCATCATCCCTGAGAAGTTCGTTCATCTTCGCAATGTAATCAGTTTTGTTCATGATAATGATTCCCTCCTTTATCAGCCGGTGTGATAATAATGGAGTCATCTTTGGCCAGATGTTCTAATGCTTCTTGATACCGCTTCGGCAAGCTGTTGCACTTTTCATCTGCCAGAATCTTGCAACACGTTAACACCCCCTGAATGAAACCTTTATCAACACTGGTATCACTACTTCTATAGTTTTTAGAAACATGTTCAACCAGTGTAAATCTGTCTTTTCCAAAATCAAATTTTAGCCTATAAGAAAGCTCCTCCTTTTCATCAGATGACAATTATCGTGATGAAAGATTCGTTACCAATTCATTCCTCCCAGCTTCTCTCCACATACTGCTACGGCAGAGGTCAGTCAACTTTCGCTTTAACTTGGCTTGCTGTTCCGTGTTGAACTTATTCAACTCATCTTTATGTTGTTGTGACAGGCCCATGCATCGGTCGCGTTTCAAGATGACTTCCTCCTTAACACGCGCCCTGGAGGGGGGGCGAAATCCGCCCACCCCTCCGGTTTTTCGAGGATAGCGCAAAAACGGCGGCGCGCAGCGCCGCCGTTTCTTGTATACCTGTTTAGAAATAAACTTTCCGCTTTATGTAAAATCATTGGCCTCGGGTCATCTCAGGTCAGGTCACCAGACCAGGTCACGTGATGACCTCAACTCCAAAACGTTTGCAGTAGTACCACAGCCACAGTTTTACGCCGATCGGTTTCAATCTTGCAGGAATTCCTAAGGTCATAGATACCAACAATTTGTTTATCTCGGATTTCTAATATCGGTGACCTAAGGGCAGGTCAATTTTGTGACCGCCAACACGGTTTTATAAATAACTATCGACATAATGAAGATAGAGAAGAGAAAACGGTACCAATATGTTTGTCTCGTCGAGACACGTCTCCCAATATGCAACATGACCAATTTGGGTCACCACTTGACCTTGACCTGAGGTCAAATTTATCAGTTGACCTAACCCGGTCACCATGAATATGATTCGAAGCGCCTTGACAAGACACACGCGATGGCGTAAACATTATTGCTTTATCTGTATTAGGTAAAAGGTTATTTGGGGAAAACAGTTTTGAAAACAAAATCACCTTTTTGACATTCGATGACCTCTGGAGCCTAAACTATTGACCTAAGCTCAAATCTGAGGACACCTAGGTCGATTGAATTTTTCAATGACTTTCGATTGCTTTTTTCCGTTTGCTGCTAACTATCATAGTTCCCGAGATATTTGGGGGTCTTCGAACCGAACTCTTGAAAACTTGAAAATCTGACCCTTGATGACCTCTGGTGACCTCAATATTGACCTGAAGAAAAAAATTAACTTAATACTTTCGAAAGAGCTTGTCTCGAGCTAGCTAACGTCGTTTCCCGCTTGTCGCTACGTTGCGTGGTTTTCGAGATCATAGGGGGGCGAAATCCGCCCCCCCTCCAGGGCGTGTAATTATCCGAGGCCCTCCAGGGCGCGTGTTAAGAGTTTGGCACGATTCTCCCAAATATGCTTTGGCAGAGTTGGTAAAAGGAACATCTTTGTTCCGGAGATGTTGTGGAGCCGATCTAGGTAGCACTTTTTCAGCGATACTGTTTTTAAGAAATGATATTCGATTGCAACAACTAGATATATTTTTGCGGATATGAAATTCTTGTACCTCTATATTTGAATTAGTATCACCATCATTCGACAATTGTTGAGAGTTCATAATGACAGATTATTATAAGATGAATGAAACTAATTCAAATATAAAAGGTTTTGTATTCAGAAAAAGTAAACGCGCTTCGATTACATCATCATCAGTACCAATTATAAATAAAAAATATAAGAGATAGGCAGGTTAGTGGACGACAGAAGGCAGAAATGCGGATGTGAAAAATATATGAGAATTCACGTGTTCACACTGTTAAATATCTTTCGAAGTGAGATTGCAAACTGCCGTTCCTAATGTTAAAAACCGCCTCTGTGATTAGTGCATGGGAGTCTCCCTAATAAATATTTTCCTGATTCAAATATTTTCCTGTGAGCTTTTGTCCATCCTGTCTTCACAGCAGAGTTCGCCATGGGCTGGGCTGGCCCTATGGGCCATGGGCTGGGCCTGGACCGGGCCTCCACTTTAAGGAAATCACTGGGCTCCGGATGGGCCTGGGCCTGACAATTTTGAAGTAATGCGCGCGTCGCACAAGCTGAAGTCAGAGCTCAAAAATATTTTAACCAGCAGTTCACTTACACAGCAACACACTGTTACTGTGGCTGTGGATTTTTTTTTAGCATAGTTGGTTAATTGTTTCACATCTATAGTATACAAGTAAATATGCTAGGATAATTATTGCAAATTTGGTAAAAATAATGATATGCTTAATCTGAACGGGCCGGACCGGGCCTGGGCCTTGTGCGGGTGGTGGCGGTACTATGTTTAGTACCGCCGACACCAGTGTAGAGATGGCGCCAGTGTCGCACACGTCCGCCATTACCGTTACAAATACAGTCCTCTCTGAGACGTCGTCGTGTGCACAGCGGAGTGACACTGAGACTCGAACATGGCGCAGCCGGCAGGGTCCGAGGGGAGCGACCCCGCCTCAGTAACTATACCGATGCCGAGTAACGATGTGGACAACGTCACGAAGAGCTGCCAGCCATGCCAACGCGAGCTGCCGTCCCACCCGCAGGAGACGTACCGGACCCGTGAGGCACCGGACCGGCCGTTCCAGCACCTGTGTGCCGATTTTTTCGAGCACGCCGGCCGGCACTACTTGCTAGCGGTCGACCCATTCTCGGGGTGGCAATTCGTCCGCCCCCTTGGTCAGACCGCAACCGCTGCCCTGCTCGTGAGAGAGCTGCGGGGCATCTTTTGCATCGCTGGTGTCCCCGAGGTGCTATGGTCCGACGGCGGGCCACAGTTCACGTCGCGCGCTCTCGCTGTGTTCCTCAAGGAGTGGGGCGTGCAACACAGAACCTCGTCGCCGCACTACCCGCAGTCGAACGGGCGCGCCGAGGCAGGCGTGAAGTACGCGGCCAAACTGATCCGCCGCGTGTGGAATGAACGGGACGCTACGATGGACCACGACGCCTGGGTCCGTGGCACTCTGCAGTACCGGAACACGCCAGGCCCGGACGGCCGATCACCTGCACAGATCGTGCTCGGCCAGCCGGTGCGGGACATGATCCCGGCTCACCGGCGCTCGTTCGCGCCCTGCTGGCAGCGCGCCGCCGACGATGCCGACGCGGTGGCCGCCGACCGCCAAGACGAGGCCCGGGAGCGCTACGACCGGCGCGCCACCGATCTCCGCGGCCTGACGGTCGGCAACCAGGTCGTTATCCAGGACCACGCCACCAAACGGTGGGACCGTTTTGGCGTAATAACGGAGGTGGGCCCACACCGCCGGTATTATGTGAGAATGCCGAGCGGCCGCGTGCTTACCCGAAACCGGCGGTTCCTGCGCCGGCGATACGGTCACGCTGCGCCGGACGCCAGCGAGCCCTCGCCTCGCACCGCTGACACGCCTGCCGACGACCAGCCACCCGCGCCCGAGCCGTGCGCGCAGACGTCGCCGTCGTCACCGCCGCCGCCGCCGCGCCGGTCTCAGCGCCAGCGGCGACCGCCCGATCGCCTGATCGAAACGTGCCGGCTGGCTGTCGCTGGTGGGGGGTGGGGGTTGATGGCCTGAAATCGTTGTACATATATGCCGAGGCCTGATTGTACAGCCGGTGTTCGATGCTAGCCATCGGTCACCGACTGGTGAGGGGGTGTGCGGGTGGTGGCGGTACTATGTTTAGTACCGCCGACACCAGTGTAGAGATGGCGCCAGTGTCGCACACGTCCGCCATTACCGTTACAAATACAGTCCTCTCTGAGACGTCGTCGTGTGCACAGCGGAGTGACACTGAGACTCGAACAGGCCTCAATATTATTAATTTGACCGGGCTTGGTCTGCGCCTGGGCTTGGTGTGCATGGGCCTGGGCCGGGCTGGGCTGGGGGTTGGTGGGCCCGTGTCGAACATTGCTTCACAGATACCGCAGCTTCCCACTTTGGGAGGTGATCTTCTTGTTCCGCATGTAGGACCATTGAATTCGTCAGTCAGTGGTATTTGAGATCACATCTGTGTTCCGAGATCCTAGTTTTTAAGCCCCGGTGAGAAACTCACCGGGGCTTTTTACAAAGTTATGGGGGGAAATCATATGCACCCCCTACTTTTTGAGTGGGGGGGGGGGGCAGCTTATGAAAAAGAAATGCGTCAACATTTAGTGACAGAACAAACAAAACAAAAAATTCCAACAGCGTAAAGACGAAGTCCTGTCTCGCCACCCGTTCCGTTTTTAGTCCACCCGAATCAATATATTGGTAATGTTCTAGCTCCGTTCTGTAAATAATAGACTGTTTCTCCTATGAAGACGCTAAGCTCGTAAAACTTTTCCACAGAACCTCTAATATCCTACATCGATCGGGGTGACTGCAGCCTGTCGACCATTTCAAGTGGGGATGACCCGGCTGTCCTGCTCCATCGCCACAACCTCGCCCATTCTGTCATCACCGCCTGTCAATTCAGTCTGCCGAATGCCGAGCTGAGCTAGACCGGCGGCCGGTGTTCCGTGCGTATGAGGTGGAGACACGTTGTTTTGCCTTTGCACATCTGATTTGGAAATAGAGTGAATACAGCTCTGATTTGCATTTTCAGGTTAGTTTCAATCTGTTAGCATCAGTCTACCCTAAAACAGTTTTCTATGATCGCTTACAGTAGCTGCAGAACCATGTAACAGTAATAATATGCTTCGGAACTACCGGCGATATAGGTGGCGCCACCATCGACAGATTGGGAAAAGGTCTCTTAGTAAATCGACTCGCGCTCACCAATTATTGATCTTAGCGGAAATAGCTCTTCAGATTTAATTTTCTTAATCATCAGCGCCACTTTTGATTATATTCCGATATAATTTTGAGATGGACGACACACCCTACTAAGTACTACCTGGTCTCTATCAGGGTAATAGAACAACGGGTAGAACAGTAAGGAATGTAACGCCCAAATGAATTAGACAAGATATAATTTTTTCCGTAATTGTTTTGTTTATTATAAATTAAAGGTATTATTTTCTATCAATAACTTGTATTTCCATAGATTATATCTTTATTTATTGAATTATACGCCAGCAAATATACGAAGTAGTATTCAAAGTAGTGTATTTGCAGTACATGTAGTAGTATTTGGAAGCGGTCATATTAAATTATACTACGAAGTAGTAGTCGAAGTAGTGTATATTTCAGTACTGTAGTAGCATTTGGAGCGGTCAGCGGTCGTTCCCACATTTTTTATCCCCCAAGACGATTTTACCCTTTTACGTCAGGAATATGAAAAAAGATAAATAAAGATGTTGTAGCTAAGGCTTGTAGCTATCTGTTCCAGGAGTCGGATTTAGCATATGTACCATAGGTTACGAGCCAGCCTCGTCTGAAAATCATCGATTTAACATGGGAACCCTTTGGTGTAGTAGGTTTTTAACGCCCAAACGCCCAAGTGCTGCAATCTGTTACCGGTGGGGGCTGGTCTCTATGGCCTTGTGGGTATATTGGTGGCCGGGTAATAGTTCAGACTTCAGTAATTCACCTCCCAAATTTATGGTGTTAGCGTGGTCCCTAATAAAAGAAGGGTAGGCAGGCTGCTAGATGATGGTATTATTATCACAGACTCAAAAGTGTACCAGTATACCAAAAATATGACGTCACTGGGGGATGAGAACAGAGGCGCCTTCAGGCAGCGATTGGGGGGGGGGGGGTGGAACAGAGGTATCTTCAGGCGGCGATGGGGAGGATGGTGGAACAGGGGCGTCTTCAGGTAGCTATGGGGGGTGGGTGGGTAGAACAGAAGCGTCTTCAGGCAGCGGTGGGGGAAGGATGGTGGAACAGAGTTGTCTTCAGGCGACGATGGGGGTGGAGCAGAGGCGTCTTCAGGCAGCGATGGGGGGGGGGGGGGGCAGAGGCGTCTAAAGGCAGCGATTCGGGTGGGTGGGTGGAACAGAAGCGTCTTTAGGCAGCGATGGGGGATGGATGGTGGAACAGAGGCGTCTTCAGGCAGCGATGGCGGTGGGGCAGTAGCACTCTCAGGTAGCAGTGATAGTGGAACAGAGGCGTCTTCAGGCATAGAGGGGGGAGTGGAACAGAGGCGTCTTCAGGCGGCGTTGGAGGGGGGATGTAACAGAGGCGTCTTCAGGCAGCGATGGGGGGGGGGGGGTGGAACAGAAGCGTATCCAGGCAGCGATGGGGAATGGTGAAACAGAGGCGCCTTCAGGCGGCGATGGGGGCGGGTGGAACAGAGGCGTCTTCAGGCAGTGATGGAGGGGGTGGGAGGGTGGAACAGAGGCGTCTTCAGGCGGCGATGGGGGACAGAGGCGTCTTCAGGCGGCGATGGGGACAGAGGCGTCTTAAGGCAGCGATGGCGGTGGGGCAGCAGCACGCTCAGGTAGCAGTGATGGTGGAACAGAGGCGTCTTCAGGCAGCGATGGGGATGGTGGAACAGAGGCGTCTTCAGGCAGCGATGGCGGTGGGACAGCAGCACTCTCAGGTAGCAGTGATGGTGGAACAGTGGCGTCTTCAGGCAGCGATGGGGGGGGGGGAAGTGGAACAGAGGTGTCTTCAGGCGGCGATGGGGGGGGGGGGGGGGGTGGAACAGAGGCGTCTTCAGGCAGCGATGGGGGAATGGTGGAACATAGTCGTCTTCAGGCGGCGATGGAGGGGGGACAGAGGCGTCTTCAGGCAGCGATGGGGGGATGGTGGAACAGAGGCGTCTTCAGGCGGCGATGGGGGAATGGTGGAACAGAGGCGTCTTCAGGCGGCGATGGGGGGGGGGGTAAACAGAAGCGTCTTCAGGCAGCGGTGGTGGGATGGTGAAACGGAGGCATTTTCAGGCGGCGATGGCGGTGGGGTAGCTGCACTTCAGGTATCTAAAGGTCTAAAATAGTGCAGTTCCATACGTCGCATTGATTCGCCCGCTGCTGTGGCGACTAGAAGTACAATAATGCACCTCCAGCATATAAAGCACAGAAATGTCGAACGAAATGGATATATAAATTCTATATAATATCGAAAATGTTTCAAAGATGTATGTGTTGTTAACATGGCCCCAAAAAAAACTTTCATGCTATCAAATGTAAGCAATACAGACTCAGTAAAACACTGTGCAGCTGTATTGTCTGCACTCGAGTCTGATAGCATGAAAAGTCTGAGGTTAGGATGTGTCCGAAGATTAGGCTTTTACCCTATAAGCATGATTGACAAATGCCCTTATTTACCCATGCATATTAACATGTGGAATTTCATTAATTAGTAGATTTATGACAATATAAGTTCCTAGCAATCACTTTGGAGAGACATTCCTAACATTCTTACTCCATGCATTGCAATGTTTGGTCTGGTATGTCAAAGCTGAGTGGTATCCCACTTCTCTCAACTTATTGAATTATGGGAAGAAAAATAAGATAAGGGACAGCATATAAATACAAGGGTATTTACCTGCCGCCACTCCTACATCAGCATGCCCACACCAAACAACTTTCTGCATTACCTAGGGCAGCCTTTGTATATAAACTGCCTGGCCTCAGTGTTCTATTGCCCTGGCTCTGCCTCAAAGACGCCGGAGATTATTTTGTATAAACAGCGCCAGGTTAGCTGCATCCTTGCGGTAGCTAAATTATTGGCGCTGAATAATGCCCGCAAAAATTGTTACCTCCTCAGAAAACATCTGAACCTAAATCATTTTTGCAAGACTATTCATTGGACATTTCCGAGGTTAAAGTGGTTTCGGCTGGTGAAAAAAAAAAACATTTAAGTTTTTGGTAATTACCTGTTTTTGTGTGATAAATAAGCAGATGGTCTTATAATAAAAACATGCCGGTATAATTTGTGTTACCTCCTCAGAATAACGATAGATTACAGAACAAATCTTCCAACTTGTAAAAACCAAAATAAGCCACGTAAATGATAACATTACTTGTAAATAATGCAAGTCGTTTGCAAACAACAGACCATACAAGACTATGCCACGTTTTTGTGCAAATCTGACCGCTAATGAATGAGTATATAAAACATGCCAGAAACATGCCAGAAACATGCCAATAGTTACCTCTTTCTTACCTCCTCTCCTCACCAGTGCAGTGGCTCAGAAGCCAGCAGGTGAACAAAGCTATCAATTGATCAACTATGTTTCGACGTGAAATGTAGGTAGGTAATAGGTATGGAGGTATCTGATCAAACGTAAGGTATAACAATGTCATCAAATCACCTAAAGGTGACGCAGATAATGAAACCAAAATACTGCACAACGCTCAATCGAATGGCAAAAAGGGAGGCGAATGGGAGGTAACTATTTCAAATTAAGAGGTATTTTAGGAGGTAACTATTTTGGTAAATGCATGCCCATCTGCATGTAATTTTCCCAATTTCAGAACACTGATGGAAAGGCTGTAGATGTGGTACAAATGCAATGCATATGCTGACTATGGAAAATTGGCATATACCAGGCACTTCAGAAGTGCCTTTCATTGTATCAGGTGTTTATACCGCCCAATATAATACGATTATGTGCGGGGCCCTAATTCGGCCGTCATTGTCCAAGTGACTGAAAGTTCAGTAATGCACCTCAAACAAGCTTGACAAATATATTACAAAGTAAAGGTTTATATACGTTCTGCTTGTCGTGAAACACAATTGGGATGTGCATCAACTGTTTGAAGTGTTCAAAATATTGCAGCTCCATCCGTCGCATTAACCCTCGCCCTACGGGAGCTTTTTTCACCTTCGCCCCACGGGGGGGGGGGGGCTGGCAGGCCCCCCTGTTAACTTCCAAACCAAACAACTTAGAGCAATGCGGTAAGAACCAGCATGGTGCCTGTCATGAGAGGAATCGAACAGTATGCGATTTTTAGGTTTCAGGTCAACGGATGACCTTCCAGGTCAAGTGAATGACCTCGGATTTACCACGTCCAGGTAAATGTAAAATTAATGGAGGTATCTGAAACATGTAAAATGACAATCGCAAAACAATCGCATGACAGCGATTTTGCTCTTCAGAATACCTCAAAATTAGAAATTGTTAAATGTAAATAAAAAGGCATGTTCCTAGACCAGTTTTGGCTCAGAAATACGAAAAAGGTAATTACTTGTTCGTAGCTTGTCCAAAATGTTAAAGAAGTTATTAAAAAAAATGACGTCATCAGTTTCTTATACTTAGGAAGCCATCACTCAGTCAAAAATGAAGATATTGCTTTGAAATTGTGTATGGGTATTGCCCATACTCAGTTCTCTCACATTTTTTTCCGGTTTTTCTAATATCTTTGACAATTTTTTTTTTTTTCAATTTTATTTTTATTTTAGGGGTCAAAAACCCAAAATTTTGAAAATCAAAGATTGCCATTTCAAAGAAGATACCATTTTGCATCTTTGGTTAATTGTGTTTGCAATTTGCTTTAAAACTGTGTTTTCTACGATTTTGGCAATATTTCTCATTTTTTACCAACATGATGTTATCAAAACATTATTATCTCCCTAACTTCTTGACTAATTTCAATAAACAATTTACAGCCTACGTATATTTGTTGTAAACTCAGCTACCAAAAATTGCAAAAAAGCGGCACCTTATGTGTCAAAATTTATTCAAGAAAAACTTCAGGGGGGGGGGGCCTGTCAGGCCCCCCCCCCCCCCCAGCAGCGGGAGAATTAACCCCCGTAGGGTGAGGGTTAATTCGCCCGCTGCTGTAGTGACTAGACGGTCAGTCATTCACCTCCGGAACATTTAGCATAGAGATGTCGAGGGAAAGGAATTTACACATTCTACTTCATGTGGAAAATATTTCGAAAATACATCAGGTGTCAACACAGGCCAAAGCTATCCGATCTTCCTTCCATCTCTATTAATTTTACGAATAAACGGTTTTGCAAATGTATCGCTTTAATTGCCCCGGTGCGGTAAAGGCGCAAAGTTCAGTAATGCACCTCCAACTCTTCGGCCATAGCAATGCCATAAACACGGCATATGTGCTATGTACACGTTGACTATGAAAGACTAGCATATATTGGATGTGCCGAGCACTTCAGAACAGGTATAATGGGACCAGGTGGACACCGTCGGTCCAAAATAATACGGCTCCGTCCTGCGCCTTAATTCGGCCGGCGGTGTTATACTAACTCAAAGTTCAGTAATGCACCTCCAACTCCATGGACATCGAAATACGATAGATGTTGTATATAAGCTATGTACAGGTTGACTATGAAACACGTGGATATATTTGATGTGCTAGACACTTTAGAAATAGGTATAATGGTATCCTTTATCTGTATTATATTACTCTTTATACGGATAAACCGTTCTGCATATGTATCGCTTCAATTGCCTCGGCCCGGTGAAGACACAAAGCTCAGTAATGGACCTCCAACTCCGTGATCATGGAAATACCGTATGTGTGGCATATATGCTATGTGCATGCTGACTCTGCAACACTGGCATATATTTGACATGCTAAGCACTATAGAAGTTGGTATAATGATACCAGGTGGACACCGTCCGTCCAATATAATACGACTCCGTCATACGCCTTAATTCGCCCGGCAGTGTTACTGACTTAAAGTTCAGTAGTGCACCTCCAACACACTTGGCAAATATATTTGAAAACAAAGTCTTATATACGTTCCACTTAACGTGAACAACATTTTAGATGTTCTTCAACTTCTTAAAGTGCTCACAGTAAAGCAGCTCCATCTGTCGCATTAAATCGCCCGCTGCATTGGTGACTAAAATATTAGCAATTCACCTCCGGAACATTTAGCATAGAAATGTCGAGATAAATAAATTTATACATTCTACTTAATGTGGTAAATATTTCGAAAATGCATCAGGTGTCAGCACAGGCCAAAGCTATCCGATCTTCCTTCCATCTCTATTAATTTTACGAATAAACGGCTTTGCAAATGTATCGCTTTGATTGCTCCGGTGGGGTAAAGGCGGAAAGTTCAGTAATGCACCTCCAACTCCTTGGCCATAGAAATGCCATAAACACGGCATATATGCTATGTACATGTTGACTATGAAAGACTGGCATATATTAGATGTGCCAAGCACTTCAGAACAGGTATAATGGTACCAGGTGGACACCGTCCGTCCAAAATAATAAGTCTCTGTCCGGCGCCTTAATTCGCCCGGCAGTGTCGTATAAGTAACTCACAGTGCAGTAATGCACCTCAAAGACGCTTAGTAAATGTATTTTAAAATAAAGGCTTATATAGGAAAACTTTTGGGATGTGCATCAACTGTTGAAAGTGCTCAAGATAATGTAGTTCCATCCGTCACATTGATTCGCCCGCTGCTGTGGCGACTAGAAGTTCAATAATGCACCTCCAGCATATAAAGCACAGAAATGTCGAACGAAAGTGATATATAAATTCTATATAATATCGAAGATGTTTCAAAGATGTATGTGGTGTTAACACGGGCAAAAATAAACTCATTCTTCCATCGCTCTTGCTACTACGAATAAACGGTTCTGCAAATATGGCGCTTTAATTGCCTCGGACCGGTAACGACGCGAAGTTCAGTAATGCACCTCCAACTCCATGGGCATGGAAATACCGTAAATGTGGTACAAATGCTATGCATATGCTGACTATGGAAGATTGGCATATACCAGGCACTTCAGAAGTGCGTTTAATTGCATCAGGTGTTTATACCGTCCAATATAATACGATTCTGTGCGGCGCCTTAATTCGGCCGTCATTGTCCTAGTGACTGAAAGTTCAGTAATGCACCTCAAACATGCTTGGCAAATATATTTCAAAATAAAGGTTTACATACGTTCTGCTTATCGTGAAAAAAAAAACATTTGGGATGTGCATCAACTGCTTAAAGTGCTCAAAATAATGCAGCTCCATCCGTCGCATTGATTCATCCGTTGTTGTGGTGACTAGAAGTTCAATAATTAACCTCCGGAACATTTAGCATAGATATGTCGAGGAAAAGGGATTTACACATTCTACTTCATGTTGACAATATTTCGAAAACGCATCAGGTGTCAACAAAAGCCAAAGCTATCCGATCTTCCTTCCATCTCTATTAATTTTACGAATAAACGGTTCTGAAAATGTATCGTTGTAATTGCCCCGGTGGGGTAAAGGCGCAAAGTTCAAAGTGTAATGCACCTCCAACTCCTCGGCCATAGCAATGCCATACAAACGGCATATATGCTATGTACATGTTGACTATGAAAGACTGGCATATATTAGATGCGCCAAGCACTTCAGAACAGGTATAATGGTACCAGGTGGACACCGTCGGTCCAAAATAATACGGCTCCGTCCTGCGCCTTAATTCGGCCGGCGGTGTTATACTAACTCAAAGTTCAGTAATGCACCTCCAACTCCATGGACATCGAAATACGATAGATGTTGTATATAAGCTATGTACAGGTTGACTATGAAACACTTGGATATATTTGATGTGCTAGACACTTTAGAAATAGGTATAATGGTATCCTTTATCTGTATTATATTACTCTTACGGATAAACGGTTCTGCATATGTATCGCTTCAATTGACTCGGCCCGGTGAAGACACATAGTTCAGTAATGGACCTCCAACTCCGTGAGCATGGAAATACCGTATGTGTGGCATATACGACATGCTGACTCTGCAACACTGGCATATATTTGATATGTCAAGCACTATAGAAGTTGGTATAATGGTACCAGGTGGACACCATCCGCCCAATATAATACCACTGCGTACAGCGTCTTAATTCACCCGGCGGAGTTGCCGCCTCAAAGTTCAGCAATGCACCTCAAACACGCTTTGCAAATACATTTTAAAATATATACTTATTTAAGTGCCATTCAACGTGAAAAAACGTTTCCGATGTGCATCAACTGTTTTAAGTGTTCAAAATATTGCAGCTCCATCCGTCGCATTAATTCTCCCGCTGCTGTAGTGACTAGACGGTCAGTAATTCACCTCCGGCAAATTTAGCATAGATTTGTCGACGGAAAGGGATTTACACATTCTACTTCATGTGGAAAATATTTCGAAAATACATTAAAGTGTCAACACAGGCCAAAGATATCCGATCTTCCTTCCATCTCTATTCATTTTACGAATAAACGACTTTGCAAAGCATATGCATAGCATTTGTACCACATCTACGGTATTTCCATGCCCATGGAGTTGGAGGTGCATTACTGAACTTCGCGTCGTTACCGGACCGAGGCAATTAAAGCGACATATTTGCAGAACCGTTTATTCGTAGTAGCAAGAGCGATGGAAGAATGAGTTTATTTTTGACCGTGTTAACACCACATACATCTTTGAAACATTTGCGATATTATATAGAATTTATATATCCCTTTCGTTCGACATTTCTGTGCTTTATATGCTGGAGGTGCATTATTGTACTTCTAGTCGCCACAGCAGCGGGCGAATCAATGCGACGTATGGAACTGCACTATTTTAGACCTTTAGATACCTGAAGTGCTGCTGCCCCACCGCCATCGCCACCTGAAAACGCCTCTGTTTCACCATCCCACCATCGCTGCCTGAAGACGCCTCTGTTCACCCCCCCCCCATCGCCGCCTGAAGACGCCTCTGTTCCACCATTCCGCCATCGCCGCCTGAAGACGCCTCTGTTCCACCATCCTCCCATCGCTGCCTGAAGACGCCTCTGTTCCACCCTCTCCCCCCCCCCCATCGCCGCCTGAAGACACCTCTGTTCCACTCTCTTCCCATCGCTGCCTGAAGACGCCTCTGTTCCACCATCCCCATCGCTGCCTGAAGACGCCTCTGTTCTACCATCACTACTACCTGAGCGTGCTGCTGCCCCACCGCCATCGCTGCCTTAAGACGCATCTGCCCCCCATCGCTGCCTTAAGACGCCTCTGCCCCCCCCCCCCCATCGCTGCCTGAAGACACCTCTGTTCCACTCTCTCCCCCCATCGCTGCCTGAAGACGTATCTGTTCCACCATCACTGATACCTTAGAGGGCTGCTGCCCCACCGCCATCGCTGCCTGAAGACGCCTCTGTTCCACCATCCCCATCGCTGCCTGAAGACGCCTCTGTTCCACGAGCACTGCTACCTGAGCGTGCTGCTGCCCCACCGTCATCGCTGCCTTAAGAAGCCTCTGCCCCCCATCGCTGCCTTAAGACGCCACTGTCCCCCCCCCATCGCCGCCTGAAGACGCATCTGCCCCCCCATCACTGCCTGAAGACGCCTCTGTTCCACCCCCACCCCCATCGCCGCCTGAAGACGCTTCTGTTCCACCATCCCCCCATCGCTGCCTGGATACGCTTCTGTTCCACCCCCACATCACTGCCTGAAGACGCCTCTGTTCCATCCCCCCTCCATCGCCGCCTGAAGACGTCTCTCTTCCACTCCCCCCTGGCTACCTGAAGACGCCTCTGTTCCACCATCACTGCTACCTGAGAGTGCTACTGCCCCCTCGCCATCGCTGCCTGAAGACGCCTCTGTTCCACCATCCATCCCCCATCGCTGCCTACAAACGCTTCTGTTCCACCCACCCACCCCAATCGCTGCCTTAAGACGCCTCTGCCCCCCCCCCTCATTGCTGCCTGAAGACGCCTCTGCTCCACCCCCATCACCGCCTGAAGACGCCTCTGTTCCACCATCCTTCCCCACCGCTGCCTGAAGACGCTTCTGTTCCACCCCCGCCCCATCGCTGCCTGAAGACACTTCTGCCCACCCCCTCGCTGCCTGAAGACGCCTCTGTTCCGCCCCCCCCCCCCCCCCCTCCCCCATCGCCGCCTGAAGGCGCCTCTGTTCCATTCCCCATCGCTGCCTGAAGACGCCACTGTCCAATCCCCCGCCCATCGCTGCCTGAAGACACTTCTATCCCCCCCCCTCACTGCCTGAAGACGCCTCTGTTCCGCCCTCCCCCCCCCCCCCCCCCCCCCCCATCCTCCCATCGCCGCCTGAAGGCGCCTCTGTTCCTTTCCCACATCGCTGCCTGAAGACGCCTCTGTCCCCCCCGCGCCCCAATCGCTGCCGGAAGGCGCCTCTGTTCTCATCCCCCAGTGACGTCATAGCTTTGGAATACTGGTACATATTTGTGTCTGTGATAATAATACCATCATCTGGCAACCTGCCTACTTTTCTTTTATTAGGGACCTCGCTGACACCATAAATTTGGGAGGTGAATTACTGAACCTGTGGCCGCGCGCGGGGCGCGAGGTGTGTTGTGAGGGTTTGGTGGAACGAGCTAGCGATGTAAGCTTTTACAGTACATATTATTGGTTTAGGATGGAGAGTGCTTGGCATAGGCGTATGAACAGGGGGCAGTGGCCCCCAACATTTTGGATTTTAACATTTACGCCTATGGGCGTTGCAGGGAAAGAATCGACTTCAGAATGCCTCCTGCCCTCCCAACTTGAACATAATTCCTACGCCCCTAGGCGAACATAATTCCTACGCCCTTTTATGTCTTTTATGTCTTTATGCCCCTGGTGATTGGTGTTAATGGCTATTTACTTCCGAAATGTAAAACATTTCTTCATAGGCGAAGGAACAGGGGGCCCCGGGGTAAATGGCCCCCCTCACTAGTCACCAGGCTATTTTGTTGCTAAAATCTTATTTTGCATGGTGATGCAATTTTTGATGGCCAAAGGTTTACCAAGACGAGAAGAGCCCAAATCTGCAAAGAAATATTCCATAACCATAGGTTGGGTTGGGTTTCTCTCTTGAAGAGGTTGTATGTCATAACTTGACATAGGTTGGGTTTCTCAAGACAAGTTCAAAGTTGCACTGACCCACACTTCAACTTCATGACATTCCTACATCAACTTCATGACATTCCTACATCCCTGGGTAATCATGTTGATTGCGCGTAAATACATCTGACAACTGATTTACGCCAGGCGCTCACTGCGCTGCAGCACTACCGGGGGTGTGGGTCTCGTAGACAATTGACATTCTTTTTCCAGGTGTGGTAGGAAACAATTGTTATAACAATCAAACCTCTAACCTTTATAGTAATTACCGGTGTGGTCTGCTCCCTGCCAGATTGTATATATAACTCAAAAACCATAATAGATATTGATATGAAGCTTACAGTACCCTATGCTGCTTCAACTATATGTCTTCCTATAAAATTTCACTGAAATTCATGCAGTACTTTGGGAGATAATGACGTTTTAATGCTGCAGCACAGCGAGCGCTTGGCATAAATCAGTTGTCCAATGTATATATGCGTCGCTGGGGGCACCCTCAGCGGTATCTGGTAAAATGAAGGTTCAAGGTTGCTGTCACTGTTGTTGGTCTGGAGTCATAATGGAAGCCTATATGACATCACCAGAATCTGATTTACAGCAGTTTACTAGATGGTCTGGGGGGGGGGGGGGGGCAGGGTGGCTGTTCAGGAGAGGTGGCCTGGGGCAAAGGGAAAAATGCTGCCATTTTTTGGTCACATTATTGTATATGAAGGGTTTCCTTCATATTGTTGTAAACCATTGGGATGGGGATCTCAAGAGAGTTTATTTACAGTTTACTATAGCACGTTAAAAAATAAGATAAAGACATCAGTTGCAGGCACTAGGTCTAAAAAATATATTTATTGACTCATCAATTTTTGTATGCAGTGGGCAGAGGTTGTCATATAGGCACTGTACTTAAAGGGAA
Organism: Chirona hameri; assembly: GCA_036785665.1. NCBI lineage: Eukaryota > Metazoa > Arthropoda > Thecostraca > Balanomorpha > Balanidae > Chirona > Chirona hameri. The sequence continues at coordinate 44,989 of JAXIVJ010005746.1, forward strand.
ATAATGACCTTTTGATTTTGTTAGCAACAATTTCTTAGGCTACCGTTATGGTTTTAAAATTATTTTATTTAAATTTAAGAATTAAATAAAATTATTCCCAAATTCAAAGTTGTAAGTTTGGAAAAAATACAAAACAAGTACCTTGTGTACTTCATGAAGGTCATTGACAAATTCGTCCTTCCCTACCATTGTTAACATCGAGTGCAGCATTTTTGGAGGCTCTGTGACGTTTCCGATTAAACTGAGCGCTGCTCGGACACACACTAGTAGCGCTTTCGTTCTCCATGGCAACCAGGTGTCAGCCAATCAAAAGCCAGAAAGGGAATACGTTCTGGCTTTTCATTGGCTCACGCCTGGTTGCCATGGAGAACGAAAGCGCTACTAGCGTGCGTTCGAGCAGCGCTCTGATCCCTGAAGCAATCTGTGAAGCATCCGTGATGCATGACTGACTATCAGTATAAGTCATGAATAACAACAACATGCAACCTATACCAACTCGAATAAAATAAGGGTGGAATGAATTGAACCCCAGGCAAGCTAGTATTCGCAAAGCACTCAGCACTGCGCCACAATAGCAAAAGGTGAGGGAAATGCATATTGGATACAATATTATTACGTCACAAGTTTCTGAAGTGTCAACTACTATGAAATACAGTGATAAAATACCTTTAATAATGATTAACAAAAAAATCAAACTTAAAAACAATAATTTGAATAAGTCTTTTATTAGCTTTCAACTCAAAATCATATATATTTTGCAATGCTACGCAAGAATGGCACCAGTGACGTCATTAACAAAGCCTGCTACGGGACTTGGGTATACTAATCGGGAACAACTCGCCACAATGGTTAAGTGCGCCGAGAAGCATGACAATTACTTTTTAAACAAATTGCTGACGCTAAATAGGTCGCTGTCGATGTGCATCGATGAGCTTCCGATTTAATTGCCAGTTTTGTGTTATTGTTTGTTAGTTTTTTGGGGAAAAAATCTTATTTTTTCATGATAATATAAAGCATAGTGTTATATACAGCCACAGACAAATAATACAATGCTCCTAATGTTGAAAATAAATGAATCGATTTGTAAAAATTGAGGGTCGCAACCACTAACTATGCCGCCGTTGATGTGCATCGATGAGCTTCCGATTTTATTGCCACTTTGTCCAATCGCTGTTAGTTTTAGAAGATCGCCGGGCATATAATCTGTAGTGAGCTCGTGTATTGCCAAGCGACACGACCACACGCGGCGACGCTCCTGACACGTCTCCCTCCTACCAGAGCCATCCCACACAGGGGTGACCGGCGCACAAATAGCCGGAACGCCGCCGGGCCGGTCAGGCCCCTTCGCACCCCCGGCCGGCGTCGCCCTCCCCGCCGCCCAACGGACAATAGAGCCGGAGCGCCGGCCGGCGCGGCGGGCCGGTCCCATCCGCCCGCCACGCATACCGACAGGGGAAGTAGCCGTCCCGGGCAGGCACACGGCGCACACACTGACACACGACACTACATTACCCCCTGTTTCTAAAAAAACAACAATCATACAACTCTCGCAAGCGCTCCACTCACACACATAAAATACACAACGCACTTTGGCATAACATGACTATATACAGTCGCTGGGCAGGACCAGGTCTGGTGGCTGTCTCGCTCGCACTCCGCGTCCGTGTTCCGTCGGAAAGCCCACTGACAAGTCAGGCGGCTGTCCCGGGGCTGGCCGGACCGGGTCCGCGTCTGGGACGGGCAGCGAGGGTGGTCTCGCCTGCTCGGGACCTGCTGCTTGCAGCTCTCCGGCGCCGCGGGGAGCGCCGAATACGAGAGCCGGGTCGTCGTCGTCGTCCTCGTCAGTGGAGTCCACCGCCTCCTGGCCCGATCCGCGCCGGCGCCGCAGGCATCGGACGTGCCATGGATAAAAGTGTGGAACGCTTATCAACTTTAACTTGAAATATCTTTCGGTAGGAAAGTTTTCATGCAAAATGTGATGAATTTACAATATATTTTGGTCTCGTCTGGCGATTTCAAGTGCTAACTCCATTTTTGTGGAAAAGGTAATTATTTCCCTTTAAGGATAAAAATTGACAACATTTCACTAAAAACACCAAGTCTACATGGAAAATGGCCAGTCCACAAAAATAATCACACCATCTGATGCACAACTGATTACTCCATCCTCCTCGGTCACAACTCAAACTGTTTATGTAATTTGTTTTGGTTTGTTTCTGGAAAGATTGAGACCATCACTGGCATCACATGGCAACAAAGTACATCAAATATGTTTCTGTCATTTTCTTTGGATAACATTTTAAATTTTCAAGTTTATATTTTGTAAGTAAATAAAACTAATTCTGTAATGTAATTACATGCAAATATTACAAAAAAGTATTTTTATTTTGAAAAATTATTCACTGATGCTGTTACTGTATCAATATTTTGATCCAGTGATTTGAATTTGAGTAAAAACATTGATTCAGGTGAGCCAAGGGATACAAAATTGATGCACTTATAAAACAATATTGCACCAATTTCCAAGATAGTTATTGAACATCTAGGTGACTGAAACTGTAAAATGAGCCACTATGCACAGATTCATGTGCTATTCATCCCATCACTTATCCAGTGCTTCATAATTGCCGTTTGTAAATTGGCCATTTTCCCAATACCATTTATATTGGGCTGGATCAAAATAGTGATGCATTAAATGTATTATTTGGGCCTAGTGTCAGCAACTGACATGACCGGCCCATCAGCTTAACGTCAGTTGTGTGCAAAACGATGGAACACATAGTGTGTACTCATCTCCGGAGCTACCTGGAAACTAACACTTCTATCATCTAATCAGTTTGGCTTCAGGGCTGGCAGATGCACAATGGATCAGTTGCTCCTAACATACAACACAGTGTCCAAGAATACAGATCTGGGTGGAGTAACTGACATAATTCTTTTCGACTTCAGCAAGGCTTTTTACGTAGTTTGCCATGACCTCATGATAGACAAACTGAAGTCAATTAGTTTGAAAGGTAATCTCCTTCACTGGATAGGCTCATTTCTCCAGAGTAGGCAAATGCGAGTGTGTGAAAGATTGGATAAGCCAGCTTAGGAGCGTCCATAGCAGTGTTCCACAGGGCTCTGTGCTCGGTCCGCTGCTATTCCTAGTATATGTTAACCCTCGCCCTACGGGGGGGGGGGCTGACAGCCCCCCCCCCCCTGTGGTTTTTATTGAATAACTTGTTACACATGCTGTGCATCTTGCTGAAATTTTCGGTAGCTGAGTTTACAGCAATTATACGTAGGCTGTGCAAATTTATTTTAAATTGGTTGAGAAATTTGGGAAATAATGACGTTTTGATGACGTCATGTTGGTACAAAATTATAAATATTTGAAAAATCGTGGAAAATAGAGCTTTAAAGCAAATTGCAAACACAATTCACCAAAGATACAAAATGTCATTCTCTTTCAAATGGCAATCTCAGATTTGCAAAATTTTGGGTTTTTGACTCCTAAAATAAACAAACAAACTGATTTTTGGGAAAATCCTCACAAAATCAAAATTTTCAAAGATTTTATAAAAACCGGATTAAATGTGAGCGAACTGAGCAAGGACAATACTCATACCAAATTTCAAAACAATATCTTCATTTCTGACTGAGTGATGGCTCCGTAAGTGTAAGAAACTGATGACGTCATTTTTAAAAATATATTTGTTTCACTTTTTTGACAAGATACGAACAAATAATTACCTTTTCTGTCTCTCTGAGCCAAAACTGGTCTAGGAACATGCCTTTTTATTTACATTTATCAATTTCTAATTTTTAGTTTTTCTGAAGAGCAAAATCGCTGTTTTGCACGTGGTAAATCCGAGGTCATTCACTTGACCTGTAAGGTCATCCGTTGACCTGAAACCTAAAAATCGTATACTGTTAGATTCCTCTCATGACAGGTAACATGCTGGTTCTTACTGCATTGTTCTAAGTTGCTTGGTTTGGAAGTTAACGGGGGGGGGGGCTGTCAGCCCCCCCCCCCCCGTAGGGCGAAGGCTATCGTAAGCACCGCATTCCTTCGCCAAAAAATCAAATATATTCGTCTGGAGTCTTTTCAATCAAGAAAACATGCAGATAGAAAACATCCCAACAGAAACAAGCTGCTATCTCAGTTCAAAACCCCATGTTGAAGGTGAACTATTTCCTTTAATGTCTTGTCAGGTATTCCTCAATATTGATATGCTTATCAACATACTTATATGCCTAACATATTTTGTGTGATGACATTGCTATACTTTGGAACTTGTTTACTTGCTTGCCCTTAATTCATTATATTTCAGAACTTGTATAATTCCTTGCCCCTAATTGCTGAATTGCATTGATCTGGTTCATAAGTCACTCAGTGAAATTTAAAGTTAAGATCATTTACAATAAAGGCTGTGTTTTTAATAGGGTTGTGTGGGGTAAGCTGACCAGCAGGAAAACATGTCTTCTTGTTTCTTGTTTCGATGCTATAATAACAAAAACATGTCCGAGTGACACTATTTCTATTTATAAAAGGCCAGTTTAAGCAAATGTCAATCATAATTGATCTCTGGTTTTATCGTTCATATACACCAATCACCATCACATTGGCCAGGGATGAGTTGTCCTGTCCAGGTTCCAAAAATGTGAAGTTGTGCCATGCATGGCTCACTGAAGTTGTTGTAGAATAATTCTGATCTTTTGGCCATGAACATAATAATGATAGGTAGTGGGTTAGTGGGTAGTGGGTTTTGCTGTGATCCTACATTTTCACCATTGTATATAACTGTTCATTGTCATTTCATGGTATGCTATGCTATGTTGTGTCCCAGTTGAGTATGGTAGACTATCCTAATATTTAATTTGACACCCTGGAAAGCTTTGGCAGTGATAAGTCCTCCAGATCAGACATGATATGCATCTCGTGTTCTTGCTGTGAAAACTGACTAAATGCATCCAATTTCCCTTAAATATCAATATTCTACAATATTCTCTTGAAACTACAATATCCTGAAACTGCGATATTCTCTTTGGTGTCGGCAAAAGGCGGGCAACCTTACCGTGAGCCAGACAGTACACATCGTATGGCCGTGACGTTGCGCCTGGCCTGGCGCTCGCTTTTCGCGGAATGCTGGCTGTCGTCTAGTTGGTAATTTTGCAGTAGACCTGTTATGCAGACACAGTTATGCAGACCGCCCGCAACGACGGGAGCCTTTGTCCAAAACCGGTTTTGGTTCAGTTGTACACAGTTAGTGGTTTTTTGTTTATGACTTCATCCCCTTTGTTTCAGCTGAGAAACTGGTGCCTTGAAAGAAGGATAACGTAGCTAGCGTAACTACTAGTGCTTTCACTCAACATAGTCTGAAATGCTCAGCCTGGGATGGAGCATCGGATGGCTAGCGTTGTTCAGTTTGAGCATCGCTTCCGCCCAGAATATCGTCTTCGACAACACCGAGACTGAGCCTGACGAGCCTCAGCTGACCCTGCGCACTTACGGCGAACCGATCCAGGCTGACGACTGGTTCGATGCCGACACGATGCGCAACCTGCCGCTCAACGAGGCCGTGTCGGACCGCGTCACTGCGCGACGCATGCACATGTACGCGTCACGCTACACCGCCGGCGCCAGCGGCACCATGAAGCTCACAGTCAGCGCGCTCGGTGACCCGTTGCCCTCATCCGACATGCCACTGTCGGTCAGTGTCCGTAACAGCGCCGGCGGGTACAGTTTCTCACTGCCGCTGCCGGCGGCGCGCGAGGACTCCAGTGCTGCGCCGGCCACCAGTGTGTCTCGTGTCTTGTGCCCGTCTTCGGGTCGCGGTCGGGTTAACGCGCAGGACGCCTGTTTTGTGACGCTGGGCGTCGGTGGTGGTCCTGGGCCTGGATACCAGGAGATATCCTACGGCTACAAGGTGCAACTGTCCGTGCTGAACACCTCCATGTGGTTCCTGGAGACGGACGCGGCGCCGCGCCAGCTGGCCATCGCCGTAGCGTCGCCGGTCGTGTTCCAGTACCGCTGGCCCGATGACCTGTCGGTTCAAATGGTGCGTGTGGGGGTGGCCAGTGGCGATGCGCCGTGCGCGGCCGACTCGCGACCATGTGTCGACCCCGGCTGCGACCCTGGCGACGAACGGGATGTGGGAGCCTGCGCGTCTCTGGTCGTGCAGCGGCCCATGTGTCCGCTCACTCTGACCGAGGGCGAGCTGCTGGCGGCCGCTTCACGTCGTCTCACCTTCACTGCCTGCGGCACGACGGTGGTGAGCCGCGACGATCCGCACTTCGCCGACGGCTTCTTCGTGTCGTTGTTGGTGCACGAAGATGACTCAGCGTGCTACCCAGAAGGCCGCGTGCGCAACGGATCGACGGCGCTCGCCAAGCCGGTGCGCGTGACCATCACGCGACACGAGGTGTCCTACGCGAACGCAGCCATTCCGGTGGCACTGGCCATATTCTTCATGATCGTCGGTGTGGTAAGTTTCGCTCTGAGCGCCCGACTTCAGGCAAGGTTCTCCGGTGGAGCGGCTGCTCGTGCGTCCACCAAGGAGCACCGCAGCGACGGCGATGATGTGGAGGAGGAGGGCGACGGGCGTCGGGTGCTCCAAGAGGAGCGACCCATCCCAGAACCGCGGGTCACCAGCAATCTGGCTCCGGCCAGCGTGCTTCTCACCTGCGCGCTGATCATCGTGGCGTTCGGCATCAACAGCGTGGCGACAGACGTCAAGAACGAGCGACGCACGGGCAGCATGGACACCTGTTACCGCAACGACCTGTGCCGCCACGACGGTGGCACCGTGCCTGACCTGAACCACGTGCTCTCGAACCTGCCGTATATGGGCGCCGGAGCTGGCTTCCTGTTTGCCGTGTATGCTCAGAAGCGCATGTACGCTGCGGCGCAGCGCGGTGCGCCGGGGCCTCTTGGTGTGCCGCACGACTTCTCGCTGTTCGCTTCGCTAGGCGCTGGACTGATGCTGGAAGGAGTCACCAGTGGGCTGTACCACGTGTGCCCCAACAGCCGCAACTCGCACATCGACTTCTTCTTCATCTACTACCTGTACGGCGCGCTTGGTGCCAAGCTGTTCCAGACGCGTCGCGGCATTACGTCGCGGTTCCACTACAGCCCCGCGCTGCTGGTGGCTGGTATCACGCTCCTCGGATCGCTTCAGGACGTGGTCAGCTCCAACCGCGGCTGGTGGGTTACCATTATGGTGATTCACATCGTGTGTGCCATCATATGGGCCGCCCAGATGTACCTGACCGGCAACGTCGGCATCACGGCGTTCCGCCGCCGTCGCCGCAACATGGACCGACTCACTCGCCAGATCGCCGTCACCCATTTGGTCCTGAACGTCACGCTGGCCATCGTCGGGCTGGCCGTGCCAGCCGTCTTCTCCGACTTCAGCATGTACGCGTTGCTCTTCTTCTCGCTCAACTCGGGCGTCTACATCATCTTCTACATGGTGGCCAAGAAGGTGGGCTACCACGAGACTCCGTCCCGAATTTCGATCGTGTTCATGCTGCTTGGCCTGGCGTCCATGTTGCCAGCGCTCGTCATGTTCGTCTTCTACAACCCGTACAACACGGTGGCGTCGGCGGCGCTATCGCGCACCTCCAACGCGCCATGCTTCGCTGACTTCTTCGACGCGCACGACGTGTGGCACTTCCTGTCGGCGGCTGCGCTCTTCTTCCTCATGATAGGGATCCTGACTCTGGACGACGACCTGCTGCAAACTCCGCGCAACAAGATACCCGTGTTCTGATGGCGAATCTTCTTCTTGACGATGACGTTCTGCAGACTCCACGCGACATAGTACCCGTGCACTGTAAGACCGCTACTACAGAGGTAAAAAGAACTCGACACTTCGCTACATAATTACGAGAACTGCTGTATTCTTGTCATGGATACCTACGCACACAAGGCATTGGTATACAACTAGTTAGAGCTATAGGGCCGAAAGCTCCACACTGAAAATATCGTGGGTTTCTTAATGTTTCCGTAATTGTGTAGCAAGTTTTCGTCTATTTTTTTCCCTCTGCCCGTTGCCGCTGTCTGGGCAGTCGCTTATCTGCCAGACGACGGGCATGTTGCCAACAATCTACTTAGTAGCTATTTGCTTACGTCGCTCCACGACATTCATGTCAGTTATGCTCACAAGGTTTTGCTCATATGCCCAGTTTACTCGTTCGCCAAGCGGTCGGTGTCGGCTGTGTCGTTGCAAACTGCTGGAGGGAGACCTAGGCATGGTTATGGTGTAATAGTTTCTACCAGGTGCGTTATATGCGTACGTTTCAGAGCGGGGCTTGGCTTGATGAATCGCATCCCACTTGTGAGCTTGGCTTTATATGTGATATTAATGGTGTGGCTTTTATTGTGCGAATTAGGATTAGGATTAGGATTAGTGAGCTGTCTAAGTGTGCGGGATTAGGCAGCATTTTGATATTGAGGTCTAAATGGGATTTGTTAGTGTTATAAAACATAGAATATTGATTGTTCAGCTTTTTGCTCAAATGTTTACCTATAAGCGGCGAGACTGGTTTTCCAAAAGGCCTCTTCGCAGATGCACGGATTTTGTGCGCATAGCGTTGTACTTGCTGTTGCGATCTGTAGGCAATTATTTCATATGTTTGGGCTGTGCGAGATCTGATGTCATCAGTTTACATGATGTCGTTAATATGTGATGCATGTGTACGAGTGATCTGCACTGGCTTATGGCTATGATCTCGGAAAGTGTCGAGAATGGGCTTGTCAACTGCCTTAAGCAAGTGCCAGCTTTACACACAATAACAAAAATGCGCTTTCGTGTATGGTTGGTGGGTTATCGTGAACAAGAATTGCATGACATAGCAAGTACATGACCTTAGCATAATACGTACGCCTTATATATACGTGCCTTACAGATAACTATCGCATATTGCATGCTGAGTGCGATATTACTTCCGGCTTCTATGAAATAGTGTTAATTTCGGTATACATGATTGAGTTTGTGAAATGTTATTCTTTGAATTTACGTTTTTCGGTTAAGTTTTGCATTCCCAAGGCGTATTTTTAGATCCTTTTGTTATGTTTTGTTTCGTTCGTTACAAGGCATTGGCTTGTTGATTTATGTGCAACTGCACAACTGAAAAATGTACATGTAACCGTTTAAAGGAAATAGTTCACCTTCGGAAATTTTTCAGAACACGATTTTATTATATTTTTTAATACAGTTTCTTTTTTCTTTTCAAAAATGGTCCTATATCGCGCCAATTCAGGACAGAAGGTCGTAAATTATTAATGTTATGGTGTGCGCTATTGGTCTGCGCATGCCCAGACCAGTGCTGGCACTCTCAGACGGTACGGTATATCATATATGCGCCGCATTCCTTCGCCAAAAAGTCAAATATCCTCGGCTGGAGAGTCTTTTCAGCCAAGAAAAGTTGCAGATAAGGATTTCTCGACACGGGCTACAAAACTGCTATTTCAGTTAAAAATCCCATGTTGAAGGTGAACTATTTCTTTTAAACAATTTATTGTTTCATGATTGTAAATGTACCTTAGCGAACTCCATGGTGCTTATCGTTTGCAATTATCGCCAAACCCTTTTGTACCTTTCATATTGCATTGTTGTGGCATCAAGCTGTCGAAATCGCGCCAAAGGTTGCCGTGCTTGCTTTAGCAACTTCAAGATCAAAATTAAAGTACGCAATAAAATGAGAACCTGTGTACATTGTGTGATTTTTTCAGCCGCATTGTATGGACCGTGATAACAATGCGGTCATTTTTAGAAGACTCGTGCAGTTCCCGGAGATTGTTGTCATGCTGACTGAACGATAACTCGCGAGTCACGAACATCACGAAAAACAGCAATAACCCACGAGAAACATCACGATTTTAAGCGGAACTGTCGTACGACTTAGTTCACACGCCATGACGCTTCAAACCACATCTAATTCGGCGTACTAAGCCAAGGACGGTAAGCCATTTCCTAATGAGTTTTTTCTCGCAATGATTGGCGAAATATGCTATATGAGCGGTTCTGTGAGAACCGATAAAGGTCCGGTTTTTGGCCCGCTCTTCTGAAGTCCGCCGATTAGAACAATTCCAATTCAGCGGAGGATTTGGCGGTCACTGTTACACGAAAGAGGATCTCTGCGGGACCTTGTGGTGCCGTGCCGTACCGCGAACTGGCCTCCCTGCGCCTGGCTGATCCTCTCCTGGACGTTTGCCAGCCAACTTCACGGTGGTCTGACTCAAGATTCCTGGGTCGGACCCCTCGGCTCTCTTCCTGGAGCGCGAACTTGGCGCTTGTTTACCCTTCAGTCTTCACTGTACCCAGTGGCGTACCCAGGATTCGCTCCAGGAGAGAGGGTTTTTTTTATCAGGGGCCCATAAGGTACCCCCACAAAAAAACTCGCCGGACTTGGCCCAGTATATTTTTTAGGTGCGCGCATCACGACAAATTTTCATTTTTTTCTCTCGACCAGCCTGACTGACGGGCACGGGGCCCCGAGGGTCCGGGCACCTGTGTTCAATACCACCACCCGGGGGCCCCCTGTGTTCAACTTCAGTACCACTACCAGGGGGTCCCTGACCGACAAAGGGGTTTATGATAGTCCCAGGGGCCTCCGAGATGCCGGCAAGAGGAGTCCGCTGGCTGTCATTCGGGGGCCCATGCCTATTCGTTTACAGCTTATGGGGCCCCCTGACGGGCACTGGCCACGGGACCCCTATATTGTACCGGGGACCCCTGCCTGGCACCAGGGGCCCCCTGTGCTCAGTAGCACTACTCGGGGCCCCTGACCGACAGAAGGGTTTCTCATTGTCTCAGGGACCCCCGAGCGGCGCAAGTCCCCCTCCCCTTGTATCCGCCCCTGGGTGCCACTGGATGAGGATAATTTTAGGGGAAAAAACTAATAAAGTTTAAAATGGGGACCCCTCAAAACAAAGTTTGCCAAATCCGGTGAGTTAAATTTTTGGGGTAGGTAGGTTGAGTCCTCTATTTGTAATAGGCCCTTTTCAGGGGCCTGGGCACATTTCCATGGGTCCAGTCCAGGGGCGGAACTTTATATCTCTTTGGGAGGGCCCAAGCCCCCCCCCCCCAATGCTGAGCTGAGCCCCCCCCAATGTTTTCCAAAATGTGTGCCCCTCTAAAATTTCAAGGACTACCCGTGCAGATTGTTCTGTTTTGAATTTTGCGCATTTCATCATATGAAGATGTGATTCCATCTTAGGAGTATTCCATCTTAACAGTATTCGATTTACGAGCATTGTGATTCCATCTGCGACTTCTTTTCGATTATGATATAATGGCTAAGTTGATAGCGTGGATTCTCTTCCGCTAACAAGTCCGTAGATACAAGGTTCAAGCGTGCAGATTAGCGAATAGCGGATGGGAGCATGGCACACTAGCGATCGGAGTGTTCTTTTTAAAATGGTGTTCAATGGAATTTGTTGTACATTTATTGTTTGCCTGGAATAAGGCTGATAGTTAATGCAGCCTGTTTTGCTCCCTGGTATCGCAATATCTCAAATATCCTACATGCGTGCTAAAATAATAGTTCGATACGGAGGATCATCAAGGGGATCGAGCCATCAAAGGGCATCGGGTCATCGTGGCCAGGGGTCCATGTCTCTTCCAGGAGGTTAACCGAGGTCGCCCTGAGGGGGTCCTTGGTTGACCTGACGAGCCCTCGGTCAGCCTGAGCGAGCCTCGTTGGGCCTGGAGGGGAACTCTTGTCAGCCTGAGGGGGCACTCCGTCGACTTGAGGGAGTCCTTCGTCCACCCGAGGGAGTTCCAGTCGGCCTAAGGAGCCATTGTTTGGCCTGCGGGTTCCCCTGCCTGCCTGATGGGGCTCAATCGGCCTGAGGGGCCCTTGGTCGGCTTGAGGGAACCTCGGCCGGCTTGAGGGGCTCTTGGTTGGCCTGAGGGATCCAGTCGGCATGACGAGCTCTTCTTCAGCCTGAGGGGGCCTCTGTCGGTCTGGAGGGTTCCTCGGTCGGCCTGGATGGGAGCTCGGTTGGCCTAAGGGGCCCTCGGTCGACTTTAGGGGCCCTCGATCGGCTTGAGGGAATCTCGGCCGACTTGAGGGGGCCCCTGGTCGGCCTGAGGAGATTTTGTTCGGCCTGCCTGAGGTGCTCTTTGTCGGCCTAAGGGACCATTTGTCGGCTTGAGGGGCATCGGTATGCCTGAGGGGACCTCGGTCGGCGTGAGGGGCCATGAGTGGGCCTGAGGGACCCTCGGTTGATCTGAGTGGCTCTCGCTTGGCCTGAGTGGCCCTCGGTATGCCTGAGGGGACCTCGGTCGGCGTGAGGGGCCCTGATTGGGCCTGAGGGACCCTCGCTTGGCCTGAGGGGCCCTCGGCCAGCTTGAGGGGTCCAGGGGTCCTCAGTTGACCTGAAGAACCCTCCATCGGCTTGAGTGGCTCTCGTTCGGTCTGAGGGGACCTCAGTCAGCTTGAAGTTTTTGTTTCGGTCTGAGGGGTCCTTGGTCGTCCTGAAGGGCTTTCAGGCGGCCTGAAGGGGCCATCGTTCTGCCTGAGGGGGTCCTCTGACGGCCTTAAGGGGCTCTCGGTCGGCTTGAAGGGCCCTCGGTCGGCTTGGTGGACTTGAGAAGGCCCTTTTTCGGCCTAAGGTGCCTTCTGTCAGTTTGATGAGGTGTTGTTTCGGCCTGAGGGGACTGCGGTCAGCTTGAGGAGCCTTCGGTTGGCCTGAGGGGCCATTAATCGGCCTGAGTGGCCCTCGGTCGGCCTATAAGGTATGGCCTGTGGGGCTCTTCTGTCGGCCTTATGGGCTCTCGGTCGACTTGAGGGGCCCTTGGTCGGCCTGAGGGGGCCATCGATCGGCTCAAGTGGATCTTGTCAGGCCTGAGCGGGGCCCCAAGCTGGCCTAAGAGGTCTATTGTCTAGGCTGGAAAGAACCCAGCGGTCTGAGAGGGCCCCCAGTTGGTTTGAGACAGTATTTTCCAGACATTGAGCCTTAGGCTGCTAGTCGTTCTGAAATGACCTTTGTCAGGCCTGAGAGGGCCCTATGCCTGTCTGAGACTGAGAGGTCCGTTTGCCAGTCAGAAAGGACCCTCAATCGTTACAGGAGGGGGGGGGGGGGCGCTTTCCGGCCTAAGAGAGCCCAAGTCCCCAAGAGAGGACCCTCCGCTTCTTTGAGGATCATCGGTGGACCAGATGGCCACCGTCTGATCTTAGAGGGCCTTACGCTTGTCTAAGAGGGCCATTGTCAGACCTAAGAGACCTGTGCAAGTCTGAGAAAGCTCTCGGTCATTCTGGAGAGCCCTTAACCCTATTTGTAACAGGGGGGGGGGGGGGCGGATTCCCCCCCCCCCCTCATGTTTTCTCGCAGATATCTCCAGCACGGCTAGATGCAGACGCATTCAATTTTGGGACTTTTCCTATAATTGAACTCCGCATTTGGAGGCATTTTTTTAAAACCTGAACAGACGGTTCCAGGGCACGGTTTTGGGAGGGTTCGGCGGCGACATTTGGCGATAAAACGGAAATGCGATCTTCACGGTTTCTTCCTAACTGCTTCAAGTATGAAGGAGTTACATCGGATTACGGTGATTGCAACAAGTGCAAATTAGTTGTTAATGAAATATCATAAAAATTGCATGGCAGAGGCGGTTTCAGGGGCTTGACAGGGGGGGGGGGGGGGGCGGTTCCAAGAAGTATTCAATGTCAGGCGGAAAGCCAATAGAGCGATGTAAGGAGCATTTATAGTTATCACGATGTAAAAGATAGCTTCTCCTTCCATTATTTGCATAATGTATTACATATAGAGTTGCAGTGGCGTGTTCAGGCCAGACTTGTCAATGATTCATATTTGTCATGAGTCGATTCACAGTGATTCACGGACCATAATGAATGATTCAATCACTCAACATTACCATAATGAATGATTCAATCATGATTCAATCACTCAACATTACCATAATGAATGATTCAGTCATGATTCAATCACTCAACATTACCATAATGAATGATTCAATCTTGATTCAATCACTCAACATTAAAGGGAAGTGTCGACTCCTTTGTCTAACTCCTTTGATTTTGAATGTGCGACTCTAAGATGCCATGAGCATGATAAGGATGTTAGGTTCTACCTGTGTGCTAATTTGCATGCAAATCAGAATAGTCCGCTGTTTGACCTTAAACCTATCTGACCTGCTCTAACTCCTTTTATTTTGAATGTGCGACTCTAAGATTTTACCAGAATGATGACTAGGTCGTGATCTATCTGTGTACCAATTTTGAAGCCAATCCAAATAGTCCGCGAATGTATTTCCGAATGTGAATGTGAGCCAATTGGACACGCGTGTTGTTTATTTTGATTATAAAATTATATGTATAATATTTATTATAATTGCAAATTCCAAGCTCCAAAAGCATTAATGACTTTACGTTTCACTTTTTTAAAGCGAATAGAACATTTATTTTGATTTTGCATTAGGTATTATTTTTTATAAAGCATGATGTGGAATAAAGCGGCGCCGATGCGACAGTGATATTTGGGACATGCGGAGGTCATGCAAATGTTTGTTTATTATTTAGTTTTTGTATATGGTATAGCCTAGAAATTAGGAAAAGGTGGGTGCCTTTTGATAATTTTTCATGTGAAAAAGGTGTGCGTGTACTGTGTGGTTTATGAACCAAAGTATGAGTTAGTTACCTTTTCTAAGTATTTAGGTACCTACCCCTAACCCTACCAGTTCCAAAGCATTCACCAAGTTAGGGCTGATTTAACAGTGGCTGTGTGCCCACTGGAGTTGGACACAAAGCCTCGCTTTCTTTACGCATAGACGAATTACAGGCTACAGCTCAGGACACAGAGCTCATATAATTGGCCATTAAGTGCCTGGTTTGTCCACAGGGCACAGATGAATGCTGAGCCGCTGGCATATTTTGTGGACAGTTTATGTTGTTCGACCAAAAAAGAATGATTCTTTGAGCAATGAATGATTCAATCAGCCTATTTTCTCTTTATGAATGATTCAATCAGTGACTCACAACAGGTTTGCGCATGAGGTG
>JAXIVJ010005746.1:67500-71794 GCA_036785665.1 Chirona hameri
ATCTAGCTATCTAGCTATCTAGCTATCTAGCTATCTAGCTATCTAGCTATCTAGCTATCTAGCTATCTAGCTATCTAGCTATCTAGCTATCTAGCTATCTAGCTATCTAGCTATCTAGCTATCTAGCTATCTAGCTATCTAGCTATCTAGCTATCTAGCTATCTAGCTAGCTAGCTATCTAGCTGGCTAGCTAGCTAGCTGGCTAGCTATCTAGCTAGCTAGCTATCTAGCTAGCTAGCTATCTAGCTGGCTAGCTGGCTAGCTGGCTAGCTGGCTAGCTGGCTAGCTGGCTAGCTGGCTAGCTGGCTAGCTGGCTAGCTGGCTAGCTGGCTAGCTGGCTAGCTGGCTAGCTGGCTAGCTGGCTAGCTGGCTAGCTGGCTAGCTGGCTAGCTGGCTAGCTGGCTAGCTGGCTAGCTGGCTAGCTGGCTAGCTGGCTAGCTGGCTAGCTGGCTAGCTGGCTAGCTGGCTAGCTGGCTAGCTGGCTAGCTGGCTAGCTGGCTAGCTGGCTAGCTGGCTAGCTGGCTAGCTGGCTAGCTGGCTAGCTGGCTAGCTGGCTAGCTGGCTAGCTGGCTAGCTGGCTGTCTGGCTGTCTGGCTGTCTGGCTGTCTGGCTGTCTGGCTGTCTGGCTGTCTGGCTGTCTGGCTGTCTGGCTGTCTGGCTGTCTGGCTGTCTGGCTGTCTGGCTGTCTGGCTGTCTGGCTGTCTGGCTGTCTGGCTGTCTGGCTGTCTGGCTGTCTGGCTGTCTGGCTGTCTGGCTGTCTGGCTGTCTGGCTGTCTGGCTGTCTGGCTGTCTGGCTGTCTGGCTGTCTGGCTGTCTGGCTGTCTGGCTGTCTGGCTGTCTGGCTGTCTGGCTGTCTGGCTGTCTGGCTGTCTGGCTGTCTGGCTGTCTGGCTGTCTGGCTGTCTGGCTGTCTGGCTGTCTGGCTGTCTGGCTGTCTGGCTGTCTGGCTGTCTGGCTGTCTGGCTGTCTGGCTGTCTGGCTGTCTGGCTGTCTGGCTGTCTGGCTGTCTGGCTGTCTGGCTGTCTGGCTGTCTGGCTGTCTGGCTGTCTGGCTGTCTGGCTGTCTGGCTGTCTGGCTGTCTGGCTGTCTGGCTGTCTGGCTGTCTGGCTGTCTGGCTGTCTGGCTGTCTGGCTGTCTGGCTGTCTGGCTGTCTGGCTGTCTGGCTGTCTGGCTGTCTGGCTGTCTGGCTGTCTGGCTGTCTGGCTGTCTGGCTGTCTGGCTGTCTGGCTGTCTGGCTGTCTGGCTGTCTGGCTGTCTGGCTGTCTGGCTGTCTGGCTGTCTGGCTGTCTGGCTGTCTGGCTGTCTGGCTGTCTGGCTGTCTGGCTGTCTGGCTGTCTGGCTGTCTGGCTGTCTGGCTGTCTGGCTGTCTGGCTGTCTGGCTGTCTGGCTGTCTGGCTGTCTGGCTGTCTGGCTGTCTGGCTGTCTGGCTGTCTGGCTGTCTGGCTGTCTGGCTGTCTGGCTGTCTGGCTGTCTGGCTGTCTGGCTGTCTGGCTGTCTGGCTGTCTGGCTGTCTGGCTGTCTGGCTGTCTGGCTGTCTGGCTGTCTGGCTGTCTGGCTGTCTGGCTGTCTGGCTGTCTGGCTGTCTGGCTGTCTGGCTGTCTGGCTGTCTGGCTGTCTGGCTGTCTGGCTGTCTGGCTGTCTGGCTGTCTGGCTGTCTGGCTGTCTGGCTGTCTGGCTGTCTGGCTGTCTGGCTGTCTGGCTGTCTGGCTGTCTGGCTGTCTGGCTGTCTGGCTGTCTGGCTGTCTGGCTGTCTGGCTGTCTGGCTGTCTGGCTGTCTGGCTGTCTGGCTGTCTGGCTGTCTGGCTGTCTGGCTGTCTGGCTGTCTGGCTGTCTGGCTGTCTGGCTGTCTGGCTGTCTGGCTGTCTGGCTGTCTGGCTGTCTGGCTGTCTGGCTGTCTGGCTGTCTGGCTGTCTGGCTGTCTGGCTGTCTGGCTGTCTGGCTGTCTGGCTGTCTGGCTGTCTGGCTGTCTGGCTGTCTGGCTGTCTGGCTGTCTGGCTGTCTGGCTGTCTGGCTGTCTGGCTGTCTGGCTGTCTGGCTGTCTGGCTGTCTGGCTGTCTGGCTGTCTGGCTGTCTGGCTGTCTGGCTGTCTGGCTGTCTGGCTGTCTGGCTGTCTGGCTGGCTGGCTGTCTGGCTGGCTGGCTGTCTGGCTGGCTGGCTGGCTGGCTGGCTGGCTGGCTGGCTGGCTGGCTGGCTGGCTGGCTGGCTGGCTGGCTGGCTGGCTGGCTGGCTGGCTGGCTGGCTGGCTGGCTGGCTGGCTGGCTGGCTGGCTGGCTGGCTGGCTGGCTGGCTGGCTGGCTGGCTGGCTGGCTGGCTGGCTGGCTGGCTGGCTGGCTGGCTGGCTGGCTGGCTGGCTGGCTGGCTGGCTGGCTGGCTGGCTGGCTGGCTGGCTGGCTGGCTGGCTGGCTGGCTGGCTGGCTGGCTGGCTGGCTGGCTGGCTGGCTGGCTGGCTGGCTGGCTGGCTGGCTGGCTGGCTGGCTGGCTGGCTGGCTGGCTGGCTGGCTGGCTGGCTGGCTGGCTGGCTGGCTGGCTGGCTGGCTGGCTGGCTGGCTGGCTGGCTGGCTGGCTGGCTGGCTGGCTGGCTGGCTGGCTGGCTGGCTGGCTGGCTGGCTGGCTGGCTGGCTGGCTGGCTGGCTGGCTGGCTGGCTGGCTGGCTGGCTGGCTGGCTGGCTGGCTGGCTGGCTGGCTGGCTGGCTGGCTGGCTGGCTGGCTGGCTGGCTGGCTGGCTGGCTGGCTGGCTGGCTGGCTGGCTGGCTGGCTGGCTGGCTGGCTGGCTGGCTGGCTGGCTGGCTGGCTGGCTGGCTGGCTGGCTGGCTGGCTGGCTGGCTGGCTGGCTGGCTGGCTGGCTGGCTGGCTGGCTGGCTGGCTGGCTGGCTGGCTGGCTGGCTGGCTGGCTGGCTGGCTGGCTGGCTGGCTGGCTGGCTGGCTGGCTGGCTGGCTGGCTGGCTGGCTGGCTGGCTGGCTGGCTGGCTGGCTGGCTGGCTGGCTGGCTGGCTGGCTGGCTGGCTGGCTGGCTGGCTGGCTGGCTGGCTGGCTGGCTGGCTGGCTGGCTGGCTGGCTGGCTGGCTGGCTGGCTGGCTGGCTGGCTGGCTGGCTGGCTGGCTGGCTGGCTGGCTGGCTGGCTGGCTGGCTGGCTGGCTGGCTGGCTGGCTGGCTGGCTGGCTGGCTGGCTGGCTGGCTGGCTGGCTGGCTGGCTGGCTGGCTGGCTGGCTGGCTGGCTGGCTGGCTGGCTGGCTGGCTGGCTGGCTGGCTGGCTGGCTGGCTGGCTGGCTGGCTGGCTGGCTGGCTGGCTGGCTGGCTGGCTGGCTGGCTGGCTGGCTGGCTGGCTGGCTGGCTGGCTGGCTGGCTGGCTGGCTGGCTGGCTGGCTGGCTGGCTGGCTGGCTGGCTGGCTGGCTGGCTGGCTGGCTGGCTGGCTGGCTGGCTGGCTGGCTGGCTGGCTGGCTGGCTGGCTGGCTGGCTGGCTGGCTGGCTGGCTGGCTGGCTGGCTGGCTGGCTGGCTGGCTGGCTGGCTGGCTGGCTGGCTGGCTGGCTGGCTGGCTGGCTGGCTGGCTGGCTGGCTGGCTGGCTGGCTGGCTGGCTGGCTGGCTGGCTGGCTGGCTGGCTGGCTGGCTGGCTGGCTGGCTGGCTGGCTGGCTGGCTGGCTGGCTGGCTGGCTGGCTGGCTGGCTGGCTGGCTGGCTGGCTGGCTGGCTGGCTGGCTGGCTGGCTGGCTGGCTGGCTGGCTGGCTGGCTGGCTGGCTGGCTGGCTGGCTGGCTGGCTGGCTGGCTGGCTGGCTGGCTGGCTGGCTGGCTGGCTGGCTGGCTGGCTGGCTGGCTGGCTGGCTGGCTGGCTGGCTGGCTGGCTGGCTGGCTGGCTGGCTGGCTGGCTGGCTGGCTGGCTGGCTGGCTGGCTGGCTGGCTGGCTGGCTGGCTGGCTGGCTGGCTGGCTGGCTGGCTGGCTGGCTGGCTGGCTGGCTGGCTGGCTGGCTGGCTGGCTGGCTGGCTGGCTGGCTGGCTGGCTGGCTGGCTGGCTGGCTGGCTGGCTGGCTGGCTGGCTGGCTGGCTGGCTGGCTGGCTGGCTGGCTGGCTGGCTGGCTGGCTGGCTGGCTGGCTGGCTGGCTGGCTGGCTGGCTGGCTGGCTGGCTGGCTGGCTGGCTGGCTGGCTGGCTGGCTGGCTGGCTGGCTGGCTGGCTGGCTGGCTGGCTGGCTGGCTGGCTGGCTGGCTGGCTGGCTGGCTGGCTGGCTGGCTGGCTGGCTGGCTGGCTGGCTGGCTGGCTGGCTGGCTGGCTGGCTGGCTGGCTGGCTGGCTGGCTGGCTGG
>JAXIVJ010005747.1:0-71792 GCA_036785665.1 Chirona hameri
GACAGGGCAGGACAGAGCAGGACAGGTCCGGACAGGGCAGGGCAGGGCAGGGCAGGGCAGGGCAGGACAGGACAGGACAGGGCAGGGCAGGGCAGGGCAGGGCAGGGCAGGGCAGGGCAGGGCAGGGCAGGGCAGGGCAGGGCAGGGCAGGGCAGGGCAGGGCAGGGCAGGGCAGGGCAGGGCAGGACAGGGCAGGGCAGGGCAGGGCAGGGCAGGGCAGGGCAGGGCAGGGCAGGGCAGGGCAGGGCAGGGCAGGGCAGGGCAGGGCAGGGCAGGGCAGGGCAGGGCAGGGCAGGGCAGGGCAGGGCAGGGCAGGGCAGGGCAGGGCAGGGCAGGGCAGGGCAGGGCAGGGCAGGGCAGGGCAGGGCAGGGCAGGGCAGGGCAGGGCAGGGCAGGGCAGGGCAGGGCAGAGCAAGGCAGGCAGCAAAGCAAGACAGAGGTGGGGCAGGGCAAGACAGATGGTGGAGCAGGGCAGGGCAGAGGCAGGGCACGACAGGGCAGAGTCGGGAAGGGCAGGGCAGACGCGTAATATTTTAATTAAAGAAATAAGATATCATTCGTGTTAACCCGTGCACAGACGGGGTTCTTGCCAACCACAGACTACCGGGAGGGGGCGGATAGCCGCCCCCCTCCAAGATCTAAAAAAACACACGGTGTAGCGATAAGCGGAAAACGTTTGATAACTCGAGACAAGCTCTATCGAAAGTATACCGGCCATTTCTTAGGCCAGGCAATATTGAGGTCACCAGAGTTCATCAAAAGTCAAATTTCGCGTCTATATATGGGTGTCCTTAACAAAACCGCATATATCTCGATAACTCAAAGAGTTGGCAACACACGTCATGTGTCGCTACACACGTGCGTATAATTTCGTCTAATCATACGGTGCCGAGGAATTCGTAAGACGAAACGCGTCCACCGGGTGGTGTGTTTGTTGTTTCTATGTCTTTATATGTCATAATTGTCTTGCCATTAATAAACTTGCATGTTTATACCAATTACGCAGTAATAACGAAATAATTATACTTTATTCGGTACTTTACCTCTACCCACCGCAACATTCAAACATTGCCTTACATACTATATGTGTTGCGGGTTCCTGTTCCTGCCTTTCAGGTAGCGTCGCCGTCTCTCATACCACTCCAGTTTGATAGCGAACCTCTGTATTGTTCCACATGCTTCCACATGACCCTAATCATCATGGTTCCACATGACCGTGCTGCCACAATCTCCACACCGATACAATCCCGGCGCACGACCCGAAACCCCCATAACGACAAAAGCGACGCCGGTTCCGCGCGCGGCTGGCGGTTTCCCTAGGGAACAGCGCCGCTGAAATATTGCACAACCGTTACATATGTAGGAAACAAGTATACTCGTTTCTTCTCCTAATTCCTGTCCAACGTACTGAGTTACAAGATTATACTTTTACAGAAGCTCCAGGACGTATCCAAGGGGGTACCCTGGACACCCGCGGATACCCCCTTTAGCTGAGGGGCCCATTTTATTTTTGTCTAAGGGGCCCTTGGCTGGCCAGACGCACCCTCGGTCGATCTGAAGTACGATCGGTCGGCCCGTGGGGGGGGGGGGGGGGGGGCTCAGTCGCCCTGAAGGGGCTCTAAGTCGGCCTCAGGAGGACCTGTCGGCCTGAGTGGCACTCAGTCGGCTTGCGGGGCCGTCAGTCGGCCTGAGGGGGACCCTTAGTCGCCATAAAAGGGCCCTCATCAGCCTGAAGGGGCCCTGTCTTCCCGAGGCGCACTCAGTCGGCCTGAGGGACCCTCAATCGGCCTGAGGTAGCACTCAGTCGGCCCTAGGGCACTCAGTCGGCCTTAGGGCACTCAGTCGGCCTGAGCTGGTCTGTGGGGACCCTCAGTCGGCCTTAGGGGTTTATGAGAAAAATAGCGGAGAATCTCCGCAAAACAATCGTGAATGCATCAGACAGCATATTATGCAAGCTCATATTGATTTAACCCGCCATTGACCAGGGGAGGGGGCGTTTAACACCCGCCCCCCCCCCAATGGATTTTCACAATAGCTGAAAAACTAATAGCGCTATCAACGTGAAAATTCGGGTACCTTCTTATAAATCATTGTTACGTCTTGTGTGCAAAAATGAAGAAATTTCGTCGATTTTTTCTCTCGAGTTATAGCGAATTTAGTGACGTCACTACACGAGTTTTACACCAAAATCAGCTAAACTTTGCCAGGCCGTACAAATGCCACATTTGAAGCCAAATGCAATCGAAAAACGCCAAAAGATAGCAAATTGCAAGGGCTACCAACTGGCTATCTCGGATTTTTGTTGTAAAAAAATGTTTGACCCCAAAAACTCCAAAAACGTTTTTTTTTGGAGGGGGAGGGGGAATTATCACAAAATCAAAATTTGCATAAATATTCACAAAAAAGGAAGATATGTCAGAGAACCATACCTAGGCAACTACCATACCAAATTTCAAACTGATATATATTTTTGACTGACTTATGACATCTAAAGTATGGGTAACTCATGACGTCATATTTTGAAATTGCGTTTTTTTTTCTTCTTTTGTTGACTAGATACAGACAAATACATGCCAGCACTGTATTCCTGAGAGAAAACTGGTCCATAAAAAAAAATCCTCTTTTTATATTTTTCAATTTCAAATTTTGACCTTCAGTGACCTGAACTTGACCCGAACTTGACAATAACTTCACATAAATTAATTCAGTTGGTAAAATGACTATCACTATCGAATTCTACGTGGCAAATAACCCATAAAACATGTGTTGCATGACTCGTAGATATTTTGCGCAGTGATGTTTTGTGACCTGACCTTGACCTTTGCCAACAATCTCACTTTAGCCCATGCGGGATGTGTATAATACCTTTGGCAGCACTTTGGGTGATCATGGTCGTAATCGATGGCTTTTGCTGGGAAGTATGGGCCATAAACTAAAATACGTCTATTTTGACCTTTGACCTGACCGTGACCTGACATTTGAACTCACCGTGAATTTTGTTAGCATGCTTTAAATTCATCTCATTGAGAGCTTTCGAATGCCGCCTTGCGCGTCTCGCTGCGATCATTGGTTCGGAAGATAACTAGGGGCGTTTAGCGCCCCCCCCCCCCTCCCCCGTCAGTGGCGTTCGGCTGAGACCCCAGCCAATGCCGGGCAAGACATCTGAATCCCGGGGAAAGTAGATACACAATTATGTCGCGCTAAATGCCGCTGCCCGCCCAATGTGCATCCGTTAGAGCTGAACTCTGAACGGGTCACGGCACAGTTCAATGCTAGCTGTATCACCTGACAGTGACGGCGGCGCGCGCGGCACCGGAGCTCCGTCCGCGGCTATCTGGCCTCTGCACGGTCCGTGCAGCGCTGCAGAGCTGTACATGGCCTGTGGTAGGCGAGCCCCCGGCCTGGCGCACGGCCGGCCGACCTCGTCTCCACACCCCGACATGGCGCCTGGGAGCCGGGAGCCGCCCCTCGTCCACCGAGAGACCGAGAGCGCCGCGCCGAGCAGGCCGCACTGGCGCCGCGTGCAGACGGTCGCACACGCCGGGAACCCCGCTACCGTCCGGCAAGCTGCCGCCCAGAGCCGCCGGAGCCAAACCAAGCCGCGCCAGAGACGCTGACAAGCCACCACAGCGAGACGGCTGAGAGCTGGCTCCGCGCATCGGCCGCACCCGAGCCGTCACCACATCGGCCGCACCCGAGCCGTCGCCACATCGGCCGCACCCGAGCCGTCGCCACCAGGGGCCGGTCAGGACGGACAGGACGGACAGAACCACGGACAGAGCCACAGAGACAGGACGGACAGAACCACGGACAGAGCCACAGAGACAGGACGGACAGAGTCACAGAGACAGGACGGACAGAGCCACGGAGACAGGACGGACAGAGCCACATAGACAGGACGGACAGAACCACGGACAGAGCCACAGAGACAGGACGGACAGAGTCACAGAGACAGGACGGACAGAGCCACGGAGACAGGACGGACAGAGCCACGGAGACAGGACGGACAGAGCCACAGAGACAGGACGGACAGAGACAGGACGGACAGAGCCACATAGACAGGACGGACAGAACCACGGACAGAGCCACAGAGACAGGACGGACAGAGTCACAGAGACAGGACGGACAGAGCCACGGAGACAGGACGGACAGAGCCACAGAGACAGGACGGACAGAGACAGGACGGGCAGAGACAGGACGGACAGAGCCTGACACGCCGCCCGGCGGCGGGGCGCGGCCAGGCGGAGGGGCCGAGGCCGGCCGCGGTCACCAGTCAGACCGGTCGGCGTCGACACCGGCAGAGGTCCGCCGCCCGCCGAGGGATGTGTGTGGGGGGAGGGGGAGGGGGTGGAGCGACGTCGACAGAGTCACCAGGGGTGGGCTAGGCGGCCGACACGCCGCCAACTGAGCGGTGATAAAAGACCGCCGAAACACACCAGCTGTGTGCTGAATGACACCGAACGACACACCAGCTGTGTGCTGAATGATACCAAACAACACACCAGCTGTGTGCTGAATGACACCGAACGACACAAAGCTGTGTGCTGAATGACACCGAACGACACAAAGCTGTGTGCTGAATGACACCGAACAACACAAAGATGTGTGCTGAATGACACCGAACGACACAAAGCTGTGTGCTGAATGACACCGAACGACACAAAGCTGTGTGCTGAATGACACCGAACACAAAGCTGTGTGCTGAATGACACCGAACGACACAAAGCTGTGTGCTGAATGACACCGAACGACACAAAGCTGTGTGCTGAATGACACCGAACGACACAAAGCTGTGCGCTGAATGACACCGAACAACACAAAGCTGTGTGCTGAATGACACCGAACGACACAAAGCTGTGTGCTGCGCTTCGTAGCGTTAATTCAAATGTGCTGTAATCAACATATACAATGGCTGTTTCGATACACTACAGTGCAGGTACAGTTCTGACGTTGGGTTCACAAGAGCAGCTGGCTGGTTAGCCGACCGACTGTGGACCGGGAGGTGGATTTGGTGTGGGGAAGCTGATCCGGGGGAGTAACGCCGCGCCTGTCCGGCTCTCCGGCCCCCCTGCCAGGAGCACGTGCGGTCCCGCTACCCGACCGCTGACGGCGCGAGACCTGACGCGCGCGCCACACCGCCAGCCACCGGCACGCAGCCGCCGCACGGCAGGCGATGTCGCGGCGTCCGGCAGCCAATTCACTCCTCATTTGCAAACGACCGGTCCATGCAGAACCGGGCCCGCACGACGCTACTACTTATTGCTAATGGAAATGTCTGCGATCGGCGGCGGCGGCGGCGGCGGCGGCGGCGGCGGCGGCGGCGGCGGCGGCGGCGGCGGCGGCGCAGAGACAAAGGATGGTCCGGTGGTCGGTGGCTGGCCCGGGGCGTGGGACACGGCACGTCAGGACACGGAGCCGTGCGCTGGACAGAGCTGTCGCCTAACCGCCGTCCACCGTCGGCCGCCGCACGGCCCGTCATCGCAACCAGTCGTGTAAACACGCCATATAGCGTTCGGTGCTGTATGCAGAATGAGATTAGCCAGCTGATGTCGTGAGGTTTGTGTTGCCAGAAAATGAGCCGCTCGGGAGGCTCCAGATTCCTTGCCGTCCGCCGCATCAGATTGTAAGCTCAGGGAAGTTGCGGGTACGGACCGTGGCCGCATCAGATTGTAAGCTCAGGGAAGTTGCGGATACGGACCGTGCCACATCAGATTGTAAGCTCAGGGAAGTTGCGGGTACGGACCGTGCCACATCAGATTGTAAGCTCAGGGAAGTTGCGGGTACGGACCGTGGCCGCATCAGATTGTAAGCTCAGGGAAGTTGCGGGTACGGACCGTGGCCGCATCAGATTGTAAGCTCAGGGAAGTTGCGGGTACGGACCGTGGCCGCATCAGATTGTAAGCTCCGGGAAGTTGCGGGTACGGACCGTGGCCGCATCAGATTGTAAGCTCCGGGAAGTTGCGGGTACGGACCGTGGCCGCATCAGATTGTAAGCTCAGGGAAGTTGCGGGTACGGACCGTGGCCGCATCAGATTGTAAGCTCAGGGAAGTTGCGGGTACGGACCGTGGCCGCATCAGATTGTAAGCTCCGGGAAGTTGCGGGTACGGACCGTGGCCGCATCAGATTGTAAGCTCCGGGAAGTTGCGGGTACGGACCGTGGCCGCATCAGATTGTAAGCTCCGGGAAGTTGCGGGTACGGACCGTGGCCGCATCAGATTGTAAGCTCCGGGAAGTTGCGGGTACGGACCGTGGCCGCATCAGATTGTAAGCTCCGGGAAGTTGCGGGTACGGACCGTGGCCGCATCAGATTGTAAGCTCAGGGAAGTTGCGGGTACGGACCGTGCCACATCAGATTGTAAGCTCAGGGAAGTTGCGGGTACGGACCGCGCCACATAATGCAGTGATGCGTCGATAACGTCGCCACGGTATGCTGACTGGGCATCGATGGAACAGCCACACTTGGGAGTTCAGTACATGCATGGCCGACAAAGGTAGGTTGTCAACCGGCCGTCTTTGTCCCGTTCCGGCAACTGGTACCAGTTTTTTTTTTTACAAAAGCACACAACACGTTTCGGATAATAAAAAAGTCCGTTGAAGCCGACAGCGACCGTAGTAAAAGATAGCCAACGCTTGTTGCATGTTTATTGCATTTTTGAGGATGGTATGCCCATCTTCCCAGAAATCTTTACGGCAGAGGTTTCCGCTGTAGCGTTATGCATGTAGCATGCAAGCAATGCCGGTAATCGGAGAAGAATGGTTATTACTGCAGCCTTCGTGTTGCAAGATGGCACCTTTAATGATATTTACCCACACCACGCAGCACCATGCTCGTTGGTGGATCGTGTCAAAGCTACAATATACCATTAACCCTCGCCCATTAACCCTCAGGGGGCCTGACAACCCCCCCTGAGGTTTCTCTTGAATAGCTTTTTACACGTGCGGCGCATCTTGCTGAAATGTTCGGTAGCTGAGTTTACAACAATTATACGCATGTTGTAAAAATTTAATTGAAATCAAAACATGATTATCTCACAAACTAATAAACCATAGTAGTTTGTGAGATAATCATGTTTTGATGTCATGTTGGTGGAAAAAGATAACTATTTGAAAAATGGTAGAAAACAGTTTTAAAGGAAATTGCAAACGCAATTCACCAAAGATACAAAATGGCACTCTTTAAAATGGCAATCTCGGATTTGCAAAATTTGGGGTTTTTGACCCCTAAAATAAATACAAACTTTTTTTGGGGAAAAAATCCCCACAAAATCACAATTTTCAAAGATGTTAGAAAAACCGGAATATATGTGAGATAACTGAGTATGGACAATACCCATACCAAATTTCAAAGCAATATCTTCATTTTTGACTGAGTGATGGGACGTAAGGGTAAGAAACTGATGACGTCATTTTTTAATATTTTTTTTTGACTTTTTTGACAAGATACGAACAAATAATTACCTTTTCTGTATTTCTGAGCCGAAACTTGTCTAGGAGCATGCCTTTTATTTACATTTATCATTTCTAATTTTTAGGTTTTCTGAAGAGCAAAATCGCTGCTCTGGATGTGGTAAATCCGAGGTCATTCACTTGACCTGGAAGGTCACCCGTTGACATGAAACCTAAAAATCGCATACTGTTAAATTCCCCTCATCACAGGCAACATGCTGGTTATTACCGCATTGCTCTAAGTTGCTTGGTTTGGAAGTTAACAGGGGGGGGGGGGCTGTCAGCCCCCCCTCCGTACGTAGGGCGAAGGTGAAAAAGCTCCCATAGGGCGAGGGTTAAGGCATGCATGTTCCGCACTCAATTCATGAACGACGCGAGATTCCTCCAGCTTTTACCATTGTTTACATGCTGAGCAACAGGAATCACTAGAAACAGAAAATATAGCCTGATCTACTTATATGAATTGTGACAGCTTCACACACGCAATAACGTAAGTAAAACAAGAGTTAGAGGCACGTCACACTTCGCAGAAGATGGTCGAGAGGTGCTCGTCGATTCTCCTCGATGAGAATCTTACGCAACACAAATGTTATCAAAAATGTGTTACCGCCGGCCGTCAGTGCAGAAGCTTGCTTGGCGTGCTAACGGTGCCGTATCGCGGGACTGCCGGGTCGGTCGTGCCGCCACACACACATACACACACACACAGCCCGAGGCCGGCCACGAAACAGCGCCCGGCAGGCACCACAAACCCAAACAAACGGCCGGCGGCAAACACAGAGCGGCGGCGCGCCGGGTCTGTCGCCGCCGCGCCGCCGCTCGCCATATACGGCAGCCGCGCGCCGCCGCCGGCCGAGACGGCAGCCCAGCACGGCGTCACGGCGGAGCTGACGCCGCCTCTCCTGTGGTGCGGGGCAGTGGCACGGAGGTGTCGGGAGAGGGCCACGAGCGCGCCGCCGACAGGGTGCCCCACGACAGACAAAGGCCAGTAGAGGAGCTCACGAGAGCGGATTAAATGTCAGGAGAGGTCGAGTCAATGCCGAGGGCGTGGTGCGGATGGCGCCGAAAAAGAAGAGAAAAAAACGAGGAAAGGAGAGAACAACTCAATCACCAAATCCGACGGCCGAGCTGCCACACAGCCTTGGCTAACACCAGAGAGCCAACCCAACCAGCCGCCTGCACCCGGGCAGTCTCCGTCTCCATCATCCCATCTGCAGAGTTTGAGGTCACGGCACTGGCGACTGGTGACAAATCACAGCCGCTGCCTGCCGAGGTCACCAGACCTACAGCGGCGGCGGCTGAGCGGCGCCCAGCTCTGCGCCGCCACCGCGCCGCGCCGCCACCGCCACAACAGGTGATCGGTCCGCAGTCTGCTGCGCCGCCCGACCGACCGCCCGACCGACCGCAGCGTGGGCAGGCGGGTGACGGCCCAGACACCGAGCAGGCCGGCCAGCCGCATTCCGTACATCGCGCGCGCGGCCCTGCATAACAATGCAGTGCCCTGTGCAGAGGGAGGGCGAGACAGCGGCCGCCAGCCCGATTAATGGCGGATTAATATGCACCGGACCGCGGAGGCGCCAATAAAGCGAGCCAGCGCGGCGGCGTCCCGACGCTGCTCCGAGGTTAGGGGTCAGGTGGGGTCGGGTCAGTCGAGGTCAGGGGTCGGGGAGGACGCGCGGCCACCGGTCAGCTCGGGGAACAGCCGACTGACAGGCCGCCGGACTGCTGGAGAGCCAGCTCACCACCCAGCCCTGAATCACGGCACCGGAACGTGAGACATGGGGGCGCAGTCGGCAGACGCGCCCTCCAGTGACGGCCACCGACCTGCCGATTGCAGCCTCAGCCGAGCCGAGGGCCAGACAGCACGCACCTGTGGCGGCCCTCTGTCCGGCACTCCCACACATATGTCAAATTGGCTCACATTCACATTCGGCAACACATTCGCGGACTATTTGGATTGGCTTCAAAATTGGCACACAGATAGATCACGACCTAGTGATCATTCTGGGGAAATCTTAGTCGCACATTCAAAATCAAAGGAGGTTTAACGTAAGAGCAGGTCAGATAGGTTTAAGGTCAAACAGCGGAGTATTCGGATTTGCATGAAAATTGGCACACTGGTAGAGCATGACCTTATCACGCTCATAAAATCTTACGAGTCGCACATTCAAAATCAAAGGTAAACCTATTTGACCTGCTCTAAATCCTTCGATTTTGAATGTGGTACTCTAAGATTTTATGAGCGTGATAAGGAAGTCATGCTTTACCGTGTGCCAATTTTCACGCAAATCCGAATAGTCCGCTGTTTGACCTTAAACCTATCTGACCTGCTCTAAATCCTTTGTTTTGAAAGTGCGACTCTAAGATTGTATGAGCGTGATAAGGTCATCTCTACCAGTGTGCCAATTTTCATGCAAATCCGAATAGTCCGCTGTTTGACCTTAAACCTATCTGACCTGCTCTAAATCCCTTGATTTTGAATGTGCGACTCTTAAGATTTCACCAGAATGATCACTAGGCCATGATCTGTGTGTACCAATTTTGAAGCCAATCTAAATAGTCCGCGAATGGGTTGCCGAATGTGAATGTGAGCCAATTTGACATGCGTCCTCCTGCCCCTGAGCCAGCCAGCCAGCCAGCCTACCCTACCCTACCCCCCCCCCCCCCCCGCCTGGCGCTCTGCCCAAAGGAATGTGGTGGGGCGCCTCTGAACTGGTTGGCTGCGGGTTTTGAGCGCGGCGGCGGCGGCGGCCGGCGGTGAGCTGCAGATAGTTTGTCCTTTTTTGTTCTTTTTTGTTTGGGAGAGGGGAGGGGGAGTGGTTCTCGCCCACCCCGTAGTCCAGCATATAGCTATATGCCGCCGCGGGTGGGGAGGGGAACCACCCCCCTCCGCGGCGGGGAACCGAATGACTTGCGCCAGTAGCCAGACTCGAACCCGGAACCCTTGGATTCCGAGTTCAACGCTCTACCAGCCGAGCTGTGTGCGGCGTTGACGGGCGACAGGTGCCCCGCCGACCGTCGCTGCAGACGCCGCCCCAGCCGCCGGCCTCTCCACACGGACGGCTCCGGTGTCACACTGCACAGACAGCACGGCCCCCTGAGACCACCCTCGCCACCCGCCGCCGTCCCCTGAGACCGGCCTGCAGCGCCCGGCGCAGAACGGTGCCGGGACAATGGGCTGAGCGGCCAGCCGCGTCACTGCCGACCGGGGGGCGGCGACTCACACTTCAGCGCCGCGCTCCGCGACTGACCCGGGAACGCACGGCGACACTGTCATCCTCAACCCTGACATCCTCCAGCTCCAACACAGTGCCATCCTCAGCGCCGCGCTCCGCGACTGACCCGGGAACGCACGGCGACACTGTCATCCTCAACCCTGACATCCTCCAGCTCCAACACAGTGCCATCCTCAGCGCCGCGCTCCGCGACTGACCCGGGAACGCACGGCGACAC
The DNA here is from genome assembly GCA_036785665.1 of Chirona hameri. Lineage (NCBI taxonomy): Eukaryota > Metazoa > Arthropoda > Thecostraca > Balanomorpha > Balanidae > Chirona > Chirona hameri. Next base: position 10,901 of record JAXIVJ010005747.1, read on the forward strand.
TGTCATCCTCAACCCTGACATCCTCCAGCTCCAACACAGTGCCATCCTCAGCGCCGCGCTCCGCGACTGACCCGGGAACGCACGGCGACACTGTCATCCTCAACCCTGACATCCTCCAGCTCCAACACAGTGCCATCCTCAGCGCCGCGCTCCGCGACTGACCCGGGAACGCACGGCGACACTGTCATCCTCAACCCTGACATCCTCCAGCTCCAACACAGTGCCATCCTCAGCGCCGCGCTCCGCGACTGACCCGGGAACGCACGGCGACACTGTCATCCTCAACCCTGACATCCTCCAGCTCCAACACAGTGCCATCCTCAGCGCTAACGCCATCAGCTGGAATTCTATCCTCAGAGCTGACGAGGAGGATCATACATAGAGTGGGCACCACCAGGCGGTCGGCCGGCGAGCAGACATCCACCGGAGCGGTGCTCAGCGGCCGAGGGCGGAGGGAAGGACGGAGCGCCAGCCACATCCGGCCAGCGGCGCCGCCGGCTCTCTGAATGGGAGGGTTCCGACCACCGGCACCCCTCGCCACCGTCCCCGCCGTGTGAATGGAATTCGGTCCGGAGCCGGAGCCGGGACCGGGACCGGGACGGGACGGGACGGGAACGGGACCGGGACGGGACGCCTTACCTGCAGCCCCCGCTGATTTATGGATAAGCGGGCCACTTCAAACGAACTATCGCCGCCCATCAGCCAAAACGCATCATTCTCCCATTGAGTGCGGCCGCTCTATGAGGTGCTGTCACTGCGGCCGGGAGGGGATTTATTTGGAAACAGCATAATCCAGCGGCCGGTCGGGGTGTTGTGCCGCTGCCGACCACCGGAAGGCTTACGGCGCCGCTCGGCCGTGGCTGTGGCGGGCCATTGAGGCGCGCTCTCACTCCGGTGAGCGGCGACAGAGCCGCGGCAATGGGCGGCGGATTAGCGGCGATGCACCGCCTGACAGGAAATGTGCACCGGGCAGACACACAGAGCCAGCACGGCCACACACAGAGCCGGCCAGACACACAGAGCCAGCACGGCCAGACACACAGAGCCAGCACGGCCAGACACACAGAGCCAGCACGGCCAGACACACAGAGCCAGCACGGCCAGACACACAGAGCCAGGCAGACACACAGAGCCAGCACGGCCAGACACACAGAGCCAGCACGGCCAGACACACAGACCCGGGCAGACACAGAGCCGGGCAGACACACAGACCCGGGCAGACACACAGAGCCAGCACGGCCAGACACACAGAGCCAGCACGGCCAGACACACAGAGCCGGGCAGACACACAGAGCCAGCACGCCGATAATGCTGCCCGGGCGTCTCAATCGGCCGGCCCGGTCCGAGGTGGCGGCGGCGGCGGGATGGCCCTCCCACGCGGGGGGCAGGTCGGGCAGCAGGGGAAGGGCTGGCCGATCCAGAGGGGGGGGGGGGGGGTCGCAAGTTGCTTGGTAGCCGTGACATCACCATGACAGTCGAATCCCGCTCCAGTGTTAAGGCAATGCAAAGAGGCTTGGTAGGTACCCCCTGTAATGTGTTATCTAAGAGAGATGGATACAAGTATGTATGCTCAATGGGAAGCTCGTTTCTTCAAGATTCCTGGAATGGCCTCCGATTTTACCTGAGACACTCCAATCGTTCACAATTATCGGTCAAGTGGAGGCATGTTCCGCCCACACGGCGCGCCGGAGCGGGGGTCCGCTGTCAGGGGCTGTACACCGCGGCCGCCGCGCCGGCCGCAAGTTGGTGAGAACCGCTGCGACGCCTTGCCAGAGACTGAGGCCGCCGCCGCTGGCTGGCCGGCCCAGCGGCGGCCTGGTGCTTCAAAATTTCCGGCTGAATGCAAACTCTGTTACAGCTGACTAATTGTGATATATCGTTAACATGGTGTTTATAGGCATTTTCCACTAAAATTGATGTACCAATGAACTTTAAATATTATTTGCATTCGAATACACACAAAATTGTATTAAATATATTTCGTTTTCTATTCAGACATTTTCCGATGTGAATGCCATATCCTACTATATAGTTGAAATTCTAGAAGAAAATGAGAACTATTCCAAAAAGTTTACCAGAATTAGTTGATATGGTAACATGTTAGTTTATTCTAGTTTGAACCAGGCGTGACGTAGCCATGGCAGTCGCCAAACTTGAACCTACTGGCCGATCTGTCTCTCACGCCGTACAGTCACTATCCGGCCATTAGCCGCGGCCGGGCACGGTGCCGTAATGATGGCAGCCTCTCAGCCGGAGCAGCCGAGACCAGCCCGAACAAAGACTGACCAGACACGGCGCGCAAAAACACGCCGCAAATCGGAATCTGGCGAGAATGCGCAGCGCACATGATCCGAAGATTTATGACTCTGGTGGTAACATAAATACACCGAAATACGTGATCGAGGTCCCAAAAATTGTGTCAATACACAAAAACGTTGACTTGTCACCAGACCGTAGAAGCGAGTTTACGCAGCACGCAGACCAGTCTGTAGCTCTGAGCAGTACAATGTATCCCCGTAGCACACTGCCCATTTGAGGTGCAATGTTGTGCATCTCAGGTCACGGGGCCCGGCACCAGTCAGCACTATGGAACCACATGCCACGCCGAGCCGCGCTCGTCACACGCCCCCACCACTGGCCGATCCGGCCTCAAATATGGGGGGGGGGGGCTTCCCGGTCCTGAGCCCCAGGGGCCTCCATATGACCTAAAAGGTATCCCTATTTTTTCTTCCTTTTGCGGACTTGGGTTCAGGGTTGATCACATTGTTTTGGTATTCAAATCCAAAGACCACAATAGACCTTTTGAAATAAAAAGAGTCATGCAAATTTATTTTTACTATCGTTTGAACACAAAGTGACTTCTTCTGACAATGCTAACTGCTAACTAACGCTCACTACAACACCTTCTCGCCTTGTGAAGTGGAATACGACCATGCAGCAAAGCTCGATTATTTGTACTATCGTACTATCAAACGTGTTTCGAAATTTTCGCTATGCTATTCTTACCTGTAAGGACGTGTCAATTAAGTGAGAGACAAAAATTGATGGATATTTGCCTCCAAATATCTCAAATTTTCCCATTTTAAATGCTATTTTATATAAAAAATAAGTTATTCGCTAATAACTTTTGACTAAATAAAGCTATAAGAGCACGGTAAACGTCATATTGTTGTTATCAAGACGCGTTGAATGATGTGCAGCATGACCTCTTTCTGACATTTGATGACCTTGACCTAAGGTCAAGGTTATATATATATATATATATATATATATATATATATATATATATATATATATATATATATATATATATATATATAACATTGCCACATAGGCCACAATTGGAAACCTAACCTTGAACCTCGTCATTGACCATTGACCTTAGGTGAAGGTTACCAAATGTTAGAAAGAGGTCATACTGCATGTCATTCAACGCGTCTTGACGAAAATAACAAAAGTGTCCATTCTACCCTTTTATCTGTATTCAGTCAAAAGTTATTGGGAATAACATCTTTCACAAAAAGAACATATAAAATGGCAAAATTTAGCATATTTGAAGACAAATAACCATCAATTTTAGTTTTATGTTTGAACGACACTTCTTTACACTTAAACATAATAAAGTCAAACATAGGAAATACATTTCGCTTGGGTATCCCAAAAATATTCAAAATTTCACAAAATTACTAACTTTGAAATTTAAGGTCAATTTCATAAAATGTCAGAAAGAGGTCATGCTGCAGAGCATTCAACTCGTCTTGATGAGAACAGCAAAATGACGTTGACTGTACCATTCTAATTTTATTCAGTTAAGTCATTAGCGGAATAGCATATTTTTATTAAAAATAGCATGTAAAATGACCAAATTTGAGGTATTTGGAGGCAAATATCTCTAAATTTTATTTTTGCAATTAATTGACACGTCCTTACACGTAAGAATAGCATAGCGAAAAAATAGAAACACGTTTGAGAAAAGGTATCCAAAAAAGTTGTAAAATTTCGAAAACGTACTAAATTTTTGCAATGTTCGAAAATGAAAAAAAAAATCAATATCACCGTGTTATAAAACAACTCATTGCCATTCTAATGACATAAAATAAATATACATTGCTTCATAAATTCCCGCCATATGGGCTGACAAAGATTGACAAACACCGTGACCTTATACAAATGACCGAGGCAATAACTCCGGTACCACAGCTTGCATTGCAATACAACTTTCACAGCTCGTTTTTGCGCCCCAGGTTACCCCATATACCAATTTTGGTCATAATCGGTGACATGACGGTGTCATTTTGCACTTTGTTTTTGTCGATTTGTCGTGGAATGCCCCAGCTACAAAAAGAACATTGGGATTTTTCAACTGAACCTAATTACACTACTTAATACTAGTAGACGTATTCCACATAACATAGGTACCTATACAATGAAATTCCCTCACGCGCTCCTCTGCCACCCAGCAGGCAACAGGAGACCAAAGGCTGTGACGCTGCGTGGAAAAAATTATAACTTACGTTGGTCACAATCACTCCAAAATAGCGCCAGACGCGCCATTTTCCCTATCCCTACTGCTACCAAAATGCTACAAAATACAGGAAACACGAACGAGGCAAACTAAAAATTATTTCTTTCGCAAGAAGTTTTTTTTTGCAGGCAGTAGGTACCCATTTTTCATCGCCAGTTTCAGCGGATTTTTGTTTTGTTTGGGGGGGGGGGGGGGGTAATTTCTATTGCCGCCCCTGTCGAGCTTGGGATGGGGGGGGGTAATTTCTATTGCCGCCCCTGTCGAGCTTGGGATGGGGGGGGGGGGGTGCCCCTGCCCCCCCCCCCCTGGATCCGCCAGTGCGCCCCACATTATGTATGTATAGCCAGCAATACATATGGTGATGGAGGCTGTGAGCGTGCTCCGACTCCGGCTCGCCGAGTCACCGTCCGCAGATGGTCGACAGCCCTCAGCCTGCGGCCCTCAGCTATATAGAGCCTGCGGCCCTCAGCTATATAGAGCCTGCGGCCCTCAGCTATATAGAGCCTGCGGCCCTCAGCTATATAGAGCCTGCGGCCCTCAGCTACATAGAGCCTGCGGCCCTCAGCTATATAGAGCCTGCGGCCCTCAGCTATATAGAGCCTGCGGCCCTCAGCTATATAGAGCCTGCGGCCCTCAGCTATATAGAGCCTGCGGCCCTCAGCCATATAGAGCCTGCGGCCCTCAGCCATATAGAGCCTGCGGCCCTCAGCCATATAGAGCCTGCGGCCCTCAGCTATATAGAGCCTACGGCCCTCAGCTATATAGAGCCTGTGGCCCTCGGCTATATAGAGCCTGCGGCCCTCAGCTATATAGAGCCTGCGGCCCTCGGCTATATAGAGCCTGCGGCCCTCAGCTATATAGAGCCTGCGGCCCTCAGCTATATAGAGCCTGCGGCCCTCAGCTATATAGAGCCTGCGGCCCTCAGCTATATAGAGCCTGCGGCCCTCAGCCATATAGAGCCTGCGGCCCTCAGCCATATAGAACCTGCGGCCCTCAGCCATAGAGCCTGCGGCCCTCAGCTATATAGAGCCTACGGCCCTCAGCTATATAGAGCCTGCGGCCCTCGGCTATATAGAGCCTGCGGCCCTCAGCTATATAGAGCCTACGGCCCTCAGCTATATAGAGCCTACGGCCCTCAGCTATATAGAGCCTGCGGCCCTCGGCTATATAGAGCCTGCGGCCCTCAGCTATATAGAGCCTGCGGGCCTCAGCTATATAGAGCCTGCGGCCCTCAGCTATATAGAGCCTGCAGTCCTCAGCTATATAGAGCCTGCGGCCCTCAGCTATATAGAGCCTGCAGTCCTCAGCTATATGGAGCCTGCGACCCTCAGCTATATAGAGCCTGCAGCCCTAAGCTATATAGAGCCTGCGGCCCTCAGCTATATAGAGCCTGCGGCCCTCAGCTATATAGAGCCTGCAGCCCTCAGCTATATAGAGCCTGCGGCCCTCAGCTATATAGATCCTGCGGCCCTCAGCTATATAGAGCCTGCGGCCCTCAGCTATATAGAGCCTGCGGCCCTCAGCCATATAGAGCCTGCGGCCCTCAGCCATATAGAGCCTGCGGCCCTCAGCCATATAGAGCCTGCGGCCCTCAGCTATATAGAGCCTGCAGCCCTCAGCTATATAGAGCCTGCGGCCCTCAGCCATATAGAGCCTGCTGCCCTCAGCTATATAGAGCCTGCGGCCCTCAGCTATATAGAGCCTGCGGCCCTCAGCTATATAGAGCCTGCAGTCCTCAGCTATATGGAGCCTGCGGCCCTCAGCTATATAGAGCCTGCAGCCCTCAGCTATATAGAGCCTGCGGCCCTCAGCTATATAGAGCCTGCGGCCCTCAGCTATATAGAGCCTGCAGTCCTCAGCTATATGGAGCCTGCGACCCCGATATACGCCTCTCACTTCTCAGGGGTCACAGATAGCGTCGCAGGTCGGCTGGCGACCACAGCGAACGTCGGACATTAGGCATTTTAGAAAAGACGAACGCGAAGTTCGCCATCTTCCCATGCATGATGATATATAATTCTATTTCAGTTGAGATTGGCGAGCTGCCTTCGTGGTCCTTCACCAGACCCTTTGTTTCCATTTGTCTCGGTGACAGATGATACCTAAATGTAAGCTCAGTCGTCATGCGTCACTGGACCGCTTACGGTCCAGCAGCAGGGAGAACGGCCGCTTATTTCTCACTGGTAAGCAGGCATACCAGCTTAAAAGAAATGGGTATGAAGAATGGGCACGTCAAACTAATCAGCGATTAGCAGAAGGATTTGAAGCAAAGCCACCGTCCATGATTAAATTTCCGATGTGACAAGAGGGAGGCTTGAATTAGCAGAAGCGGATTGCCTACATACGACAGGATTTCGGACTTTGGACCGGTTTCGCGGCCAAAACCAGTCCAAATTCAGTGTTTTTGTTTCACTGCAAAAAACAACCTATCCGGATCAGTTTTTCATAAGGAATTCGAATCTGGAATCAAAAATAGTATGGCATCGATTTTTTTTTAATCTCAGCCCATGAAGGTATCTCCCTGATCACTTCGCGTCTGCGTGCGGTGGCCTTGTAAAAGAACCCACAGTTTGGACAAAACGCGTTAAATCGGCAGGAAAACCAATAGGATCTGTAGACAGGATGTTCAGGTACAATAAATAACTATTGTTTTTGTAGTCGATGTAGGCCTTTTAAGAAAACAAAACAAAAATCACAAGAGGGTTATTTTTTACAAGTTGAGGTCAACAACACGCGAGCACGAAACCACTGATTGCACCGTCAATATAGCTCGCAGACGATTGACAATAGCACCATTTTGTTCCCAAGGCTTTGCTCAATCGATCCATCTCCAATTTATACTATTTAGAACTCGGATAAGTGTTGTAGCAGAATAATTGTATGGGAAATTGTTACTAAATTGGCCTATTCGAATGTAGTTTTTTACTCTGGTCGGTTCGGCTAAGATCCAACTCTGCGTCTAAATAAAATGTGAGGAACTAATTGAACCCGATATGCTCTGAAAGCCAGTTGAATGAACAAGAGAATGAGCATAGCGCGAGCTCCGCCAAACATATGGTTGTGGTGCTCAGGGGCGGCGCCACAGATTTTTGCCTGGGGTGGCAAAATTAACTGAGAAGGTACGCATGTATCCTTTATTGGGAAAAAACAAAGAAGTATAAAATGCTTATAAATCTTGCGACAAACAAGATTAAAACCCATCACATTTCGTCCTATTTTTGTGTTATTCATTATAATTAGCTGATATCTATTTTTGCAAGTTCTTCAAATATTTTTATTTAGTACATTTTATTTTGATACCGGACCCATACATTATTACTAGCACCCCACGATGAATTAACTATGTATCGCGTTTTTTCAGATGGTAGACATGCATCGCGTTTTTCAGATGGTAGCCATGCATCGCGTTTTTCAAATGGTAGACAATTTACAATTAGCAAATAATAGCTTCTGTAAGTATAATCTTGGAACTCAGTACGTTGGACAGGAATTAGGAGAAGAAACGTGTAAGAAACTCGTTTCTTACATGTATGTAAGGCAAAGTTTTAATGTTGCGGTGGGTATAGGTAAAGTATCGAATAAAGTAGAATTCTTTCGTTATAACTTCGTAATTGATATAAACATGCAGGTTTATTAATGTCAAGACAATTATGTCATATAGACATAGGAACAGCAAACACACCACTGGTGGACGCGGTTCGTCTTACAGAATTCCTCGGCACCGTATGATTAGACGAAATTATACACACGTGTATAATTTCGTCTTATCATACGGTGCCGATGAAGTCTCTAAGGCGAAACACGTCCACCAGTGGTGTGTTTGCTGTTCCTATGTCTTCATATGTCATGATTCACTACTTTCAAACGGCGTATGTGATAAACTTCTATCACAACAAAACCAGATATCAGATAAATTACAAAATAATCGCAATACACGGAGTCATATCGCGTGAAATAAACGTGCAAGCAGCCGGCGCCCGCCATGAATCAATGCAGGAGGCGCCGGTTAGATATTGATAAACAATCAATTTACCCCGTGCACTGCCAGGGGGCAGATATCAGCCCCCCCCCCTAGGATTTGCATGAATAGCGGAAAACATCGGCGCGCAGAGCCGCCAAATTTGGTATGACTGTTTGGGCATCACTAACCCACATTGTGTTAAGCTTTTGACCTGAGGGTCATCTCAGGTCAGGTCAACAGGTCACGTTATATGACCCCACCTCCAAGCAAATTTATGGAAGTTTGTGGTCGTGCCAAAGCCACAGTGATTGACCGAACGGTTTGAAACTCACAAGATTGAATAAGGTCATAAGTACCTACAATTCGTGTATCTCTATATTTGTTATAATATCAGTGACCGAAGGTCAGGTCGATTTCGTGAGCTCCCCACTATAAGTCAATGTGGAAAATGAAAACACAAATCCATAGGGATAGGGAAATGGCTAAATTTGACCAGTTTTCACTAGATCCACCACTCATGTGCAATGCCCTATGCCACAATTATTTTCTTTGAAGTGTGGTGGTATTGGGGCTTTATGACTATACGTGACTGTCGTCATTTATAGTCGGGTCTCTCACGCCGACCCAAGCAGGGGAACCGAATGACCTCGCCAGTAGCCAGACTCCAACCCGGAACCCATGGGTTCCGAGCCCAACGCTCTACCGACTGAGCCACCCGGGCACCTCTCTTTGACCTCTTCAAGACGAACTCATGTATGAGGTAACCCCCATGTCACGTGTGATTTTTCTTCAATAACTTTTAAAGGGAATGTTTCACCTTTCTGAAAGTTGTCAAATATATGCTGGTTGTAGTCGAAAATATGAAGTAGGTGCTGCTGACAACGATGGTTATTTTTTTTTCACTCGAAAAATCACTAACTTTACACAAAATAAGTTTTCAAATTTGGGTTGACGTCATTATTGAGCTATAGACCGCCGCTGATTGGCTGACAAAAGTGGGATTGGCTTAACAAGTGGCTGTCAGCCAATCAGCGGCTGCACCAGCCTGGGGTCATTTAGCAAATGGTAAATTAAATTGCTTAAAAACGGCTAAGTTTTGGGAAAAATGACCTTAGTAATTTAGACATTTCAATAACGGCCCAAGATAATGGCTAGCTCAGTTTAAAACTAATACAAAGGTGAAACATTCCCTTTAACCAAACCCAAATTTGACCTTGACCTGATCTCAGGTTAGGTCATTTTGTATATGACCTAACTAGGTCACTCGATATATCATTCGATGTACCTCAACGAGAGAAACGCAATGATGAAAATATTTTCTCGCTCATGCTCCTGTCAAAAGTGATTTCTTAAAAATAATTCGGCATTGCTTAGAATATTTGAAGTTCAATGGCTTCTGCTGACCTAACTATTTATCTTTGGTCAATTCTGATAGAACCTCAGTGACAGCAAATTAAATTATATTACTAACCTTTTCCGTGAGTCGCTAGCTCTTTGAGTTATCGAGATATATACGGTTTTGTTAAGGACACCTATATATAGACGAAATTTGACTTTTGATGAACTCGGGTGACCGCAATTTTGGCCGGTCCAAGCAAAAATGGTCGGCATACTTTCGATAGAGCTTGTCTCGAGCTATCTATCGCTGTTGTCCGCTTATCGCTTATCCTGAATCGGCGGGATATATGGCCATGTTTGACAATATAAAAAGAAATTGTATTAAAAAATATAATCAAATCGTGTTGGGTAAAAATTTCAAGGTGAACTATTTCCTTTAATTCCCAACATTGTGACGCCCAGTTTGTCAAGATTCGTTCAAAACTGACGCGTGTATATTTTTACATTTTTACACCCGTGTCCGCAAAACCGGTCCCGAGTTCGAGACCCTGTCATACGTAGCATGACATTGGGCCTGCTAACTTGAAATGGCCTGTGTAGCTTACATGTCAATTTAACAAACAATTGACAACAGATATTGATTTCAGAAATGCATAGGACAAATATTATTGATGTTTTTTTCAGGCATGTACCTAGCTCAAATCGCCCCAGTTAAGCCCTCAACCTCAACCAGATCAGCCGTCTTTTAAAGCATGACACTCTCCCAACTGAACTAGAGGGACAGACACTTTGTTTGCTCAACAAGGCAAACTTCTAGTGACGTAAAAATAGATTGTGTGACATGCATGAATGTACTCATGAATGTAGCCCATATACCTGTCAAACACTTCCTTTGCCTCTCCCGTGTCATTTCTACTGGTATAAGCAAGGGAGGTGGAATTGTTATCCATCTAGGTAGGCAAAGTTGGTGCAAGAGGCATCTGAAGCCTCTTTTAACATTGGCCAGGCCCAACCAAGCAGAGAATATAGCAAAGCTTTTGACTCAGCCACTAATCAATGTCTGTTAATTTCTCTTGAAGTTAAAATACTTCAGAGTGAACATGGAGTGCTTGACGAGTATTACTCCAATTGACCAGAATAGACCAGCTACTAAAGTGGATTGGGTTTTCGTGGAGGCAGAGGTAAGGTGTCACTAAAGGAAGTACATCAGCCCATGACTAGCAGTGTTTCTCAGGGTAGAGTTATCATCCCAATACTGCTTTTGGTTGTTTTCTGTTTTCTATCAGGCCAGCTGGTTACCACTGTAAAAATATATGCTGATGACAAGCTAAGCAGGGAAGCAGGGAAATTGAAGAAGAAAAAAACTTCAGAATGATCTGAAGGCAATAGATAAATAGTATGAGGCTCTGAAAATCAAAAGCACATATATGATATAATGCAGCAAAATTTGGAAAATGTAGTTGAAAAAAACATCTTTGTGTCTCAGCTAACCAATCACTGAAATCCCACATTGACATCCAGACAAGTGCATCAAGAACAAAGGCTTGCAGAGCCCTGGCAATGATCAGAAGAAAAACATGTGTTACCACATACAAAAAATCCATATCATATCTATAATTGATTTGCCAGCAGGTACTGAAATAAAATTACTGTGATTGGGACCCCTGTTTATGGGAATACCAGAAACATGTCCAGAGGAATTTGAAGATGAGCTACCAAGTTGATGTCAACAATGAGCAATGCAACACAAGAAGCTTAGGATGGAACACAACTGACATGGTCCCAAACTTGCTCAGGGGTGCAGTACATAGCAGCCAGGAACCCCAGCATGTAATGAATCCTGGCTGTTGGAGCTCTGTGGTTCAATCAATAAGGCGATCAAATAGTTCAATCAGATATGCAATCAATATCTGAGTTGCCACAGGCATCAATCAACTCAATCAATAAGGCAGGCAGGTAGTTCATGTTCAGGAGTGGGAATATGTATGAATTTCTCACATCAATTCAGCTTGGACATCCTGTTAAAATGACCAAATGCTTTGAGATCTTCTAGCAGGCAATTACAAAATTAAGCAAAAGTCCAAATGCCAAAAGGCCACCTTCAATCCTGAATCAAAATAGAACAGGGTTGATGATGATTTTTTTTTTATAAAGGTCACAGCAACTGCCAATATTATTTGGCAGCCACAGTTCAAGTTGAACAGCTGTCTCAAATCCTGCAATTTCCAGTACCAATGTCCTCTCGGCTCTCTCCATCCTGTTACCAGCACAAGTGAACCATTACGGGAGCTACAGGTCACAACCTTATTTACCAAGTCAAACTTAAACTTAAAATCATGAATTTACTTCCCCGGATCATAACATCAATATTCCACTAGAATTAAATGTGCAGATTATGACCAAAGGTCTTACCTTACCAAAATTGGCATACAAGTGAACAATTGGTAGGGTAAAGGGGCATTAATTAGTTCAGTAATTCACCTCCCCAGTTTATGGTGTTCTTGAGGTCCCTAATAGAAGAAGAGTAGTCACCCGACGGTAATATTATGACAGACTGAAAGGTGGTTTATCTATGACTAACTACAAGATGGTCTGGGGTGTTGGGGCAACAGTGCCCCCCCCCCCCCCTCCCAGTAGGTTCTGCAGTGCAGTGAGCAAATGTGAGCGGAGCATTCTAAATGTGGGTCCCTGCGACCATAGTCTGTAATTGCTGTAAAGGTCAGGTCAGGTTTTATTATGTAACGTTTTTGGTGACATCATAGTTTGGTATTACTGGTACACTTTGCTGTCTGTTGTAATAATACTCTTCTTCTATTAGGGACATCAAGAACACCATTAACTGGGGAGGTGAATTACTGAACTATTACTGGGTAAAAGTCCAATTTCAGACACATCCTAACCTCAGACTTTTCATGCAATCAGAGTGCAGACAACACTGACACAAGGTGCTTTAATGTGTGTATTGGTTACATTCTGATAGCATGAAAAGTACAAGGTTAGGACATGTCTTGGGTAAAGGCAGTCTACCCTAACTGATACATCACCTCAACCTACCAATTGAACTGAACTGTATTGGGCAAAACTTTGGGGAACTAGGTTAACTCACCTGGTACGATATTCCAGTCCAGAATAAAAAACGCACAAGAAACTGAAGCCGAATGGCATATCTGGTCTCTCACTCACCTGAGATGTCCTCTTGAGGAATGTCAAGAGCTGACAGCTTGAGGTTGTTGAAGGCCCTTGCAGTTCTTTCACATCCCAAACCAGCTCCATGTACTACACATGCAGACCAGCATAGAAGCAGCACAACTATGCTCGAGTGAGTCCTGCACATCTTTGAGAAAGCACTAAAACTAATCATTTTAGCAAGATGCTGTTAAAAAGTCACTCCGCCTGTTTCCAATAACTAAGCTAACAGACACGGCACATACAGCAATGCTGTTCTTGAAAATCCCTCCTTCAAAACGAGACAAAGGTGACGCGATTTCTTCAGGTCAACAGCCCTCACGCCTTTCCCAATAAAAAGATTGCGAGTTCCTCACAATTGATAATAGAAATAAAAGCACTGCACAACCATTGACACTTCTACAAAGAGCACAGAGACCGTCGGGCGTCGACATACAGCAACCGATCGACCCCCGCCCCGCCACCGCTGACACGAAACTGAACGGAGTTGCCACTCATTTTCTTACTTGGAAAGTCTCTATATATGGCCTTGGAAAAGTCTCAAAATCTGCAGAATATGCAGAAAGTCTTTAGATAGCGCGGGAAGCATAGCCATATACAACCCCCTTCAAATGCCACATGACCATAACGGGGCGGAGCATGACCATATATGGCAGGTCCAAAGGTTGATTTTTTTGGGCGCACTTTTGCGTTTGGTTCTGCCGCACTATTACTTTGCCGGTGCAGGGATGTAGGTATTGATCACGTGATACATTTATTATTGCTAAACAGTCAACTCCTCGTATTAATTTATTACTGACCAATCTATCAATATTGGTCAGTAATAAATTAATATGAGGAGTTGACTTTATATATGTCAATATGAATGTTAACAATTTCGTATTGCATCAGCTAAGGGCGGGCCTGGTCACATGATAAATGCAGCCATGTTTTGTTTGTATTGAATAGGGAGGGTCTAAACAAACTGTCCAGATTAGCAGGCAAGCCCATGCTCCGAAACTACTGGACCGATCTGAGTGATTTTTTCACCATTCAATTTGAACTGGTCGGAATGGGTGCCGTTTGCGTTTTATATACTTTAGTATATAAAACGTATAATATAAATGAACCAAATTGGATACAAACCTGTAGTTCAATTTTGCAGGCAAGCCTATGCTCCGATGCTATGGGACCGATCTGCGTGATTTATGCACCATTCGATGCGGCATGGTGCAAAACGGTGCCGTATTGCGTTTTTTACAGATTGGTTCACTTTAAGTGGACCAAATCGGACCAAAACCACCAAAAACCGTTGCAGGCAAGCCCATGCTCCGAGGATATTGAACCGACCTGCATTATTTTGTCCACATTCAGTCCGACGTGGTCCAAAATGGTACAGTTTTGCGTTTTATCCAGATTGGTTCATTCTAAGTAGACCAAATTGAACCAAAAACCACCGAAACCAGTTGCAGGCAAACCCATACTACGTGGCTATAGAACCGATCTGCATGATTTCTTCACTTTTCGATCCGGCGTGGTCCAAAACGGTGCCGTTTTGCGTTTTATACAGATTGGTTTACTATAAGTGGACCAAATTGGACAAAAAACACCAACAACTGTCGCAGGCAAGCCCATGCTCCGATGCTATGGGACTGATTTACGTAATTTGTTCACCATTCGATCCGGCGTGGTCCAGAACGGTGCCGTTTTGCGTTTTATCCAGATTGGTTCACTCTAAGTGGACCAAATTAGGTCAAAACCACCAAAAACCGTTGTCATTGGTATGGAGCTGTCCGCTCCGGAGCCATGCTACTGCAAAATATGAAGGTGAAAATAAATAAAAAAAATACCATAAAAAACTCCAATTATTTGTGCACATCGCCCTATGATTACTTTTGTCTCAACGGGCTGGCATCATACTTCGTTTTACATTAGTGATTACTCTTCCACGACTCGCTATGTTAATCCAAGGGGAGTTTCGGCACGTGGAAAAAAGTTAGTTCCAAAAAAGCGGAGGAGCCCCGGGAGTGGTGGCTAACTCGAAATCTTGCTGATCGGTTCATAATCGCTTGGTCACGTGATTTTGTCATATGGCACAACCTTATCTTTACAGACCTTGGCCATATAGTCCGGCTATGTAGCGGAAATATCGTCAGGCTGCCAGATTGTTGCCAGTCACCGTAGTTATGTGGCACTTCTCTGTCTACCAAAAAATGTACGCTATTTAGCCCTGCAAAATCCCATGGCCGTGGTGGAAACGGCCATATTTCAACCAAGCATTGCAAGCGTGAATAGTTGCATGATATTCATATACACATTCACATGGACATTTGATGACACCATAGATCACCTCTAAAATCGTCACACAGATAGATCTTGATGCGCTGATTCCAAAAAACGTAATATCTAAGACGCAGAACGGATGGTTTTTGAGTTATACCGATTTCAATGTTTTAGCGATATTTTTTTGGGACACCATAGATCATGCTGAAAATTGTCTCGTAGATGTATTTCGACGTCCTGATTCTGAAAAACATAATAGCTAAGATGCAAAATTAACCGTTTTTGAGTTACACTTAATTTAACGTTTTGGCGGGAAATTTTTGGACACCATAGATCACGCTGAAAATAGCCATACAAATAGATCTTGATGCGCTGATTCCAAAAATCGTAATACCTTAAATTGTAATAATAAAAAAAATTGAAAGCCAAATGTGGCCCCTCAGCCACCAAACATTACTTTGATTTTCAGAAAACTGCCGACAAAATAAAGTAGTCACATACTATCGCATTACGCCCTCTGAGGGGGGCACATTCTCCACTTCTGACACGAGAGGCCCCATACTAACGAATGTAAGCGGAGTAAGCGGAGCGGAGGCCTACTATTTTTTTTTTTGTAAGCGGAGGCCCCATTTTG
Source organism: Chirona hameri (assembly GCA_036785665.1). NCBI lineage: Eukaryota > Metazoa > Arthropoda > Thecostraca > Balanomorpha > Balanidae > Chirona > Chirona hameri. The sequence continues at coordinate 26,807 of JAXIVJ010005747.1, forward strand.
ACTGGGAGTCCCCCCCCCCCCAAAAAAAAAAATGTGGTATACGGAAAAAAAAGTCCTGGATACGTCCCTGAATGGGGCCCTTTCAACGCTCGGGAAGGGTCCCTTTGAACGCTCGGGAAGGGGGCCCTTTCGTCATTTATTTATTTAGGAAACCATCCACAACGTGGCTATTACGGCTCCTGTACAGTACATGTGGTAAGGACATTTGTTTTACACGACACAATACAGTTTGCATAGACACTATTTGGAGGCACTCACTCACGTCACTCATTCGGTTATTGCCAATGCGGCTACAAATTCGCACCTGGACGGAGCAGCTTTCACGGCTGATGGCAGCGCATTCCACGTGCCGACTGCTCGGTACGAGAAACCCTTCTGGGTCTGAGCCATTCTACATTTCGGAAGATGAAGGTCTCCGGCGTCGGCAGCCCTTGTGCTCCTGGCCGATACGTCAGCCCGCTTGGCGAACATGTTTCGCAGCGCCTTAGGGCACTGTCGACTGGTCAGGGCTTTTTGGACGTTGGTACAGTCGTGTCGGACGACCAGTACCTCTACTCTCTCCCACCCGAGAGACGTGAGAGCTGGCGAGATGTGTTCTCTACGTCGCACGCCGGTGACGAGCCGAGCGGCAAAGTTCAGGGACTTCTGAACGCGATGCAGACGACACTGGGCAGCCCCTCCCCAGGCGGACAGGCAGTAAAGGATATGAGGAAAAACGTGTGTTTGGACGAGGAGTTTAAGGACGTCAGTCACGGCGGATTTTATACAGAGATGCGGTGATTGCATTGCACCTCCGTACCACCATGGATACATGAGGATCCCAGTTGAGGTGCTGGTCGAGGAGGACTCCCAACACTTTGATGGTAGGGGATGGGGTGACGGTCGAGCCAGAGACGTTGATGCTGACATTTTTCGCCATTTTGAGGGAGGATTTTGTACCAATGAGAGCAAAGTCAGTCTTGTCCGGATTCATTTTTAGGCTGTTAGCTTGGAACCAGTTTTGAAGGCATTGGATAGACTCCTCGACCCGCGTCTTGAGGTCGGATAGGCCGTTGGAGTCAGGGAGGGAGTGGTCCAGGAGTTGGGTATCATCAGCATAGGATAGGAGACGGCCGTGGAGGAGGAAGGAGGACAGATCGTTGATGAATATGAGGAAGAGGATGGGTCCGACGATGGAGCCCTGGGCCACTCCGTGGGTGAGCGGAAGAATGGAGGAGCCGCCTGTCACAGTCTGCCTCCGCTCGCTGAGGTAACTCTGGAACCAGCCTGTCGACTGGATACCACACCATTCAAGTTTTGTGAGGAGGACGCCATGATCGACGCTGTCGAACGCTTTACTGAGGTAAATTGTTGTTAGCGACGCGACGTGGCCTCTGTCGATGGTCTGACTGATCCATTCGACAACGTCGAGCACGGCGTCCTCTGTACAGTGGTTGGGCCGGTATGCATACTGCATAGGAGAGAGCACGTGGTTATCGAGCAGGTATGGTACGAGTTGGAGCGATACAACCTTTTCAGCAATTTTCGACAGAACTGACAGAATCGAGATTGGCCGAAAATTGTTGACATTGGCTCGGTCGCCGGACTTGTAAATGGGGACAACACGCGCGATTTTCCATGCAGTGGGGAACACCTCAGTGACTATGGAGTAGTTTATCAGATGGAGTAAGTGAGGACCTATGGCGGGGAAACACTTCTTCACTGCGAACAGAGGCACATCATCCACACCAACCGCCTTGGAACCACTCATCCGACCTATGGCATTCCATAACTCGGGGAGGATGGCAGGGCGCAGCGTCAGGGCAGATGCCCAGACTCGGGGCGGCCGGGGCCTGGTGGTGGCGCCACCGTCGCGGGCGACCTCTGCTGCTATGCGCGAGCCGACGGACGCGAAGTACGTGTTGAATACGTCCGCGCGATCAGCGGCGTCGTCGGCTCCCGATGAGGCTCCACCTGGCGGCCGGAACGCGAAGGCTTTGATGCGGCTCCAGAACTGGCGTCGATCGGTCGTCAGGGAATCACACAGGTACTGCCGTTTGGCGTGGATGATGACGCTCTTCAGCCTGTTGCGACTCTGCTGATGCCTGAGTCGTGTCTCTGGTGTCCTGCTCTCGGTCCGAGGCGCCGCCCCCCCCCCTGGGCGAAATCCTGGCTACGTGCCTGGTCTTAGGTATTACGTTTTTTTTTAATCAGCGCCTCAAGGTCTATCTTAGAGGTTATTTTGAGCCCGATCTATGGCGTCACCAACTATGGTAATCTTTAGATGCGAATGTGCATGCACAACAACTGTCCATTGTGCGTCTTAGGTATTACGATTTTGGAATCAGCGCATCAAGGTCTATCTTAGAGGTTATTTTGAGCCCGATCTATGGTGTCACCAACTATGGTGATCTTTAGATGGAAATGTACATGCACAAAAACTGTCCGTTATGCGTCTTAGGTATTACGATTTTGGAATCAGCGCATCAAGATCTATCTTAGAGATTATTTTGAGCCCGATCTATGGTGTTCCCAACTATGGTGATCTTTAGATGCGAATGTGCATGCACACACACTGTCCGTTGTGCGTCATAGGTATTATTATTTTTGGAATTTGCGCATCAAGGTCTATCTTAGAGGTTATTTTGAGCCCGAGCTATGGTGTTCCCAACTATGGTGATCTTTAGATGCGAATGTGCATGCACAAAAACTGTCTGTTGTCCGTCTTAGGTATTACGATTTTTGGAATCAGCGCATTAGATCTATCTTAGAGGTTATTTTGAGCCCGATCTATGGTGTCCCCAACTATGGTGATCTTTAGATGCGAATGTGCATGCACAAAAACTGTCCGTTGTGCGTCTTAGGTATTACGATTTATGGAATCAGCGCATCAAGGTCTATCTTAGAGGTTATCTTGAGCCCGATATATCGTGTCTCCAACTATGGTGATCTTTAGATGCGAATGTTCATGCACAAAAACCGTCCGTTGTGCGTCTTAGATATTACGATTTTTGGAATCAGCGCATCAAGGTCTATCTTAGATGTTATTTTGAGCCCGATCTATGGTGTCCCCAACTATGGTGATCTTTAGATGCGAATGTGCATGCACAAAAACAGTCCGTTGTGCATTTTAGGTATTACGATTTTTGGAATCAGCGCATCAAGATCTATCTGTATGGCTATTTTCAGCGTGATCTATGGTGTCCAAAAATTTCCCGCCAAAACGTTAAATTAAGTGTAACTCAAAAACGGTTAATTGTGCATCTTAGCTATTATGTTTTTTTTTGTCAGAATCAGGACGTCGAAATACATCTACGAGACAATTTTCAGTATGATCTATGGTGTCCCAAAAAATTATCGCTAAAACATTGAAATCGGTATAACTCAAAAACTATCCGTTGTGCGTCTTAGATATTATGTTTTTTTTGGAATCAGCGCATCAGGATCTATCTGTGTGACGATTTTGGAGGTGATCTATGCTGTCATCGAATGTCCATTCAAATGTGTATATGAATATCATGCAACTATTTACGCTTAAGCATTGCTACTACCATTGCAAACTTTACGCCTACGATCCTCCGTTCCGGAGATCTTCAAATCAGCAGACGTGTAAAGGCGGCCGCACACTAGGCCATTCGGCGCGCAGAGGTCGTGATATCGCTACGACTTTCCGCGCATCTTTAGCACCTTTCCGCGTTCGCGTCGGCCGAAACGTCAAAAATCGCGGACGAATGTCGTCGGCCGGCCATCTGCGGACCGGCAGAAAAAAGATGTCCGTGAAGTTAGCGTCGGATTCGGATTCGAATTCACGTCGAGTAGCGATTCGCTTCAAAATCTGGTTACAGGTCAGTTTGGGCACGCTGATCACGAAAATAAAATTTATTTTGACATTCAAGGTCATCTTCAAGGTCATTTTCAAGGTCAAAGGACGGGGCGCCTCAAAACACCCTTAACGGTTCCTCCAATTGCAAAAAAAATGGTCTCAGTCAATTCCCCGGGTCCATATCTAACCTACGAATTGGCAACCTCACGCGTGCCTTATATCCTTGAGACCATAAAATGTTCTCAAAGGACGGGGCGCCTCAAAACGCCTTTAAGGGTTGCTCCAATTGCACAAATAATGGTAGCAGCCGATTCCGCTGGTCCATATCTAACCTCCGCATTGGCAACCTCACGCGTGCCTTATATCCTTGAGACCATAACAGGTTCTCAAAGGACGGGGCGCCTCAAAACGCCCTTAACGGTTGCTCCAATTCCAAAAACAATAGTCTCATTCGATTTCTCAGGTCCATATCTAACCTCCGCATTAGAAACCTCACGCGTGCCTCATAACCTTGAGACCATAAAAGGTTCGCAAAGGACGGGGGCCTAAAAACGCCTTTAAGGGTTGCTCCAATTGCAAAAATAATGGTTTCAGTCCATTCCCCGGATCCATATCTAACCTCCGCATTGGAAACCTCACGCATGCCTTATATCCTTGAGACCATAAAAGGTTCTCAAAGGACGGGGCGCCTCAAAACGCCCTTAACGGTTGCCCCAATTGCAAAAACAATGGTCTCATTCGATTCCTCAGGTCCATATCTAACCTCCGCATTGGAAACCTCACGCGTGCCACATATCCTTGAAACCATAAAATGTTCTCAAAGGACGGGGCGCCTCAAAACGCCCTTAACGGTTGCTCCAATTGCAAACACAATGGTCTCAGTCGATTCCTCAGGTCCATATCTAACCTCCGCATTATAAACCTCACGCGTGCCTCATAACCTTCAGACCATAAAAGGTTATCAAGGGACGGGGCGCCTCAAAACGGCTTTAAGGATTGCTCCAATTGCAAGAATAATGGTTTCAATCGATTCCCCGGATCCATATCTAACCTCCGCATTAGCAACCTCACGCGTGCCTTATATCCTTGAGACCATAAAAGGTTCTCAAAGGACGGGGTGCCTCAAAACGCCCTTAACGGTTGCTCCAATTGCAAAAACAATGGTCTCAGTCGATTCCACAGGTCCATATCTAACCTCCGCATTGGAAACCTCACGCATGCCTCATATCCTTGAAACCATCAAATGTTATCAAAGGACGGGGCGCCTAAAACGCCCTTAACGGTTGCTCTAATTGCAAACAGAATGGTCTCAGTCGATTCCTCAGGTCCATATCTAACCTCCGCATTGGAAACCTCACGCGTGCCTCATATCCTTGAGACCATAAAAGGTTCTCAAAGGACGGGGCGCCTCAAAACGCCTTTAAGGGTTGCTCCAATTGCACAAATAATGGTATCAGCCGATTCCGCGGGTCCATATCTAACCTCCGCATTGGCAACCTCACGCGTGCCTTATATCCTTGAGACCATAACAGGTTCTCAAAGGACGGGGCGCCTCAAAACGCCCTTAACGGTTGCTCCAATTCCAAAAACAATAGTCTCATTCGATTTCTCAGGTCCATATCTAACCTCCGCATTAGAAACCTCACGCGTGCCTCATAACCTTGAGACCATAAAAGGTTCTCAAAGGACGGGAGGCCTAAAAACGCCTTTAAGGGTTGCTCCAATTGCAAAAATAATGGTTTCAGTCCATTCCCCGGATCCATATCTAACCTCCGCATTGAAAATCTCACGCCTGCCTTATATCCTTGAGACCATACAAGGTTCTCAAAGGAAGGGGCGCCCTTAAGGATTGCTTCACTTTACAATATGGTTACAGTTCAATTCGGGCACGCTGATCACGAAAATAACATTCATTTTGACATTAAAGGTCATCTTCAAGGTCGTTTGCAAGGTCAAAGGACGGAGCGCCTCAAAACGCCTTTAAGGGTTGCTCCAATGGCAAAAATAATGGCCTCAGTCGATGTCTCGGGTCCATATCTAACCTCCGCATTGGCAATCTCACGCGTTCCACATATCCTTGAGACCATAAAAAGTTATCAAAGGAAGGGGCGCCGCAAAATGCCTTTAAGGGTTGCTCCAATTGCAAAAATAATAGTATCAGTCGATTCCTCAGGTCCATATCTAACCTCCGCATTGCAAACCTCATGCGTTCCTCATATCCTTGAAACCATACAATGTTCTCAAAAGATGGGGTGCCTCAAAACGCCCTTAACGGTTGCTCCAATTGCAAACGCAATGGTCTCAGTCGATTCCTCAGGTCCATATCTAACCTCCGCATTGGAAACCTCACGCGTGCCTCATATCTTTGAGACCATAAAAGGTTCTCAAAGGACGGGGCGCCTCAAAACGCCTTTAAGGGTTGCTCCAATTGCAAAAATAATGGTATCAGTCGATTCCCCGGGTCCATATCTAACCTCCGCATTGGCAACCTCACGCGTGCCTTATATCCTTGAGACCATAACAGGTTCTCAAAGGACGGGGCGCCTCAAAAGGCCCTTAACGGTTGCTCCAATTGCAAAACAATGGTCTCAGTCGATTCCTCAGGTCCATATCCAACCTCCGCATTGGAAACCTCACGCGTGCCTCATATCCTTGAGACCATAAAAGGTTCTCAAAGGACGGGGCGCCTCAAAACGCCTTTAAGGTATGCTCCAATTGCAAAAATAGTGGTCTCAGTCGATTCTCCGGGTCCATATCTAACCTCCGCATTGGCAATCTCACGCGTGCCTTATATCCTTGAGACCATAAAAGGTTCTCAAAGGACGGGGCGCCTCAAAACGCGACAAAAGGTTGCTCCAATGGCACAAATAATGATCTTAGTATATTCCCCGGGTCCATATCTAACCTCCGCATTGAAAACCTCACGCGTACCTCATATACTTGAGACCATAAAAGGTTCTCAAAGGACGGGGGCCTCAAAACGCCTTTAAGGGTTGCTCCAATTGCAAAAATAATGTTCTCAGTCGATTCCTCAGGTCCATATCTAACCTCCGCATTGGCAACCTCACGCGTGCCTTATATCCTTGAGACCATAACAGGTTCTCAAAGGACGGGGCGCCTCAAAACGCCCTTAACGGTTGCTCCAATGGCACAAATAATGATCTCTGTAGATTCCCCGGGTCCATATCTAACCTCTGCATTGGCAACCTCACGCGTTCCTTATATCCTTGAGACCATAAAAGGTTCTCAAAGGTCGGGGCGCCTCAAAACGCCCTTAAGGGTTGCTCTAATTGCAAAAATAATGGTCTCAGTCAATTCCTCGGGTCAATATCTAACCTCCGCATTGGCAACCTTACACGTGCCTTACATCCTTGAGACCAAAAAAGGTTCTCAAAGGACGGTACGCCTCAAAACGCCCTTAACGGTTGCCCAAATGCAAAAACAATGGTCTCAATCAATTCCTCAGGTCCATATCTAACCTCCGCATTAGAAACTTCACGCGTGCTTCATATCCTTGAGACCATAAAAGGTTCTCAAAGGACGGAGCGCCTCAAAACGCCTTTAAGGTTTGCTCCAATTGCAAAAATAAAGGTCTCAGTCGATTCCCCGGGTCCATATATAACCTCCGCATTGGCAACCTCACGAGTGCCTCATATACTTGAGACCATACAAGGTTCTCAAAGGAAGGGGCGCCCTTAAGGGTTGATTCACTTCACAATGTGGTTACAATTCAATTCGGGCACGCTGATCACGAAAATAACATTCATTTTGACATTAGAGGTCATCTTCAAGGTCGTTTGCAAGGTCAAAGGAAGGGGCGCCACAAAACGCCTTTAAGGGTTGCTCTAATGGCAAAAATAATGGTCTTAGTCGATTTCTCAGGTCCATATCCAACCTTCGCTTTGGCAACCTCACGTGTGCCTCATATCCTTGAGACCATAACAGGTTCTCAAAGGACGGGGCGCCGCAAAACGTCCTTAAGGGTTGCTCTAATCGCAAAAATAATGGCCTCAGTCGATTTCTCGGGTCCATATCTAACCTCCACATTGGAAACCTCACGCGTGCCTCATATCCTTGAAACCATAAAATGTTCTAAAAGGACGGGGCGCCTCAAAACGCCCTTAAAGGTTGCTCCAATGGCACAGATAATGATCTCAGTAGATTCCCCGGGTCCATATCTAACCTCCGCATTGGCAACCTCACGCGTGCCCGTTTATACTTGAGACCATAAAAGGTTCTCAAAGAACGGGGCGTCTCAAAACGCCCTTAACGGTTGCTCCTATTACAAAAACAATGGTCTCAGTCGATTCCTCAGGTCCATATCTAACCTCCGCATTGGAAACCTCACGCGTGCCTCATATCCTTGAAACTATAACATTGTATCAAAGGACGGGGCGCCTCAAAACGCCCTTAACGGTTGCTCTAATTGCAAACACAATGGTCTCAGTCGATTCCTCAGGTCCATATCTAACATCCGCATTGGAAACCTCACGCGTGCCTCATATCCTTGAGACCATAAAAGGTTCTAAAAGGACGGGGCGCCTCAAAACGCTTTAAGGGTTGCTCCAATTGCAAAAATAATGGTATCAGTCAATTCCCCGGATCCAAATCTAACATGCGCATTGGCAACCTCACGCGTGCCTCATATCTTTGAGATCATAAAAGGTTCTCAAAGGACGGGGCGCCTCAAAACGCCTTTAAGGGTTGCTCCAATTGCAAAAATAATGGTCTCAGTCGATTCCCCGGATCCATATCTAACCTCCGCATTGGCAACCTCTTGCGAGCTTTATATCCTTGAGACCATAAAAGGTTCTCAAAGGACGGAGCGCCTCAAAACGCCCTTAACGGTTGCTCCAATTGCAAAACAATGGTCTCAGTCTATTCCTCAGGTTCATATCTAACCTCCGCATTGAAAACCTCACGCGTGACTCACATCCTTGAAACCATAAAATGCTCTCAAAGGACGGGGCGCCTCAAAACGCCATTAAAGGTTGCTCCAATGGAACAAATAATGATCTCAGTAGATTCCCCGGGTCCATATCTAACCTCCGCATTGTCAACCTCACGCGTTCCTCATATCCTTGAGACCATAAAAGGTTCTCAAAGGTCGGGGCGCCTCAAAACGCCCTTAAGGGTTTCTCTAATTGCAAAAATAATGGTCTCAGTCGATTCCTCGGGTCCATATCTAACCTCCGCATTGGCAACCTTACACGTGCCCTACATCCTTGAGACCATAAAAGGTTCCAAACGACGGGACGCCTCAAAACGCCCTTAGCGGTTGCCCAAAAGCAAAACAATGGTCTCAGTCGATTCCTCTGGTCCATATCTAACCTCCGCATTAGAAACTTCACGCGTGCCTCATATCCTTGAGACCATAAAAGGTTCTCAAAGGACGGGGCGCCTCAAAACGCCTTTAAGGGTTGCTCCAATTCCAAAAATAATGGTCTCAGTCGATTCCTCGGGCCCATATATAACTTCCGCATTGGCAACCCCACGCGTGCCTCATATACTTGAGACCATACAATGTTCTCAAAGGAAGGGGCACCCTTAAGGGTTGCTTCACTTCACAATGTGGTTACAATTCAATTCGGGCAGGCTGAACACGAAAATAACATTCATTTTGACATTCAAGGTCATCTTCAAGGTCGTTTGCAAGGTCAAAGGACGGGGCGCCTCAAAACGCCTTTAAGGGTTGCTCCAATTGCAAAAATAATGGTCTCAGTCGATTCCCCGGATCCATATCTAACCTCCGCATTGGCAACCTCTTGCGAGCTTTATATCCTTGAGACCATAAAAGGTTCTCAAAGGACGGAGCGCCTCAAAACGCCCTTAACGGTTGCTCCAATTGCAAAACAATGGTCTCAGTCTATTCCTCAGGTTCATATCTAACCTCCGCATTGAAAACCTCACGCGTGACTCATATCCTTGAAACCATAAAATGTTCTCAAAGGACGGGGCGCCTCAAAACGCCATTAAAGGTTGCTCCAATGGCACAAATAATGATCTCAGTAGATTCCCCGGGTCCATATCTAACCTCCGCATTGTCAACCTCACGCGTTCCTCATATCCTTGAGACCATAAAAGGTTCTCAAAGGTCGGGGCGCCTCAAAACGCCCTTAAGGGTTTCTCTAATTGCAAAAATAATGGTCTCAGTCGATTCCTCGGGTCCATATCTAACCTCCGCATCGGCAACCTTACACGTGCCCTACATCCTTGAGACCATAAAAGGTTCCAAACGACGGGACGCCTCAAAACGCCCTTAGCGGTTGCCCAAAAGCAAAACAATGGTCTCAGTCGATTCCTCTGGTCCATATCTAACCTCCGCATTAGAAACTTCACGCGTGCCTCATATCCTTGAGACCATAAAAGGTTCTCAAAGGACGGGGCGCCTCAAAACGCCTTTAAGGGTTGCTCCAATTCCAAAAATAATGGTCTCAGTCGATTCCTCGGGCCCATATATAACTTCCGCATTGGCAACCCCACGCGTGCCTCATATACTTGAGACCATACAATGTTCTCAAAGGAAGGGGCACCCTTAAGGGTTGCTTCACTTCACAATGTGGTTACAATTCAATTCGGGCAGGCTGAACACGAAAATAACATTCATTTTGACATTCAAGGTCATCTTCAAGGTCGTTTGCAAGGTCAAAGGACGGGGCGCCTCAAAACGCCTTTAAGGGTTGCTCCAATGGCAGAAATAATGGTCTCAGTCGATTTGTCGGGTCCATATCTAACCTCCGCGTTGGTAACCTTACGCGTGCCTTATATCCTTGAGACCATAAAAGGTTCTCAAAGGACGGGGCGCCTCAAAACGCCCTTAACGGTTGATCCAATTGCAAAACAATGGTCTCAGTCGATTCTTCAGGTCCATATCCAACCTCCGCATTGAAAACCTCACGCGTGCCTCATATCCTTGAAATCATAAAATGTTCTCAAAGGACGGGGCCGCCTCAAAATGCCCTTAAAAGGTTGCTCCAATGGCACAAAAAATGATCTCAGTAGATTCCCCGGGTCCATATCTAACCTCCGCATTGACAACATCACGCGTGCCTCATATCCTTGAGACCATAAAAGGTTCTCAAAGGACGGGGCGACGCAAAACGTCCTTAAGGGTTGCTCTAATCGCAAAAAATAATGGCCTCGGTCGATTTCTCGGGTCCATATCTAACCTCCACATTGGAAACCTCACGCGTGCCTCATGTCCTTGAAACCATAAAATGTTCTCAAAGGACGGGGCGCCTCAAAACGCCTTTAAGGGTTGCTCCAATTGCAAAAACAAAGGTCTCAGTCGATTCCGCAGGTCCATATCTAACCTCCGCGTTGGAAACCTCACGCGTGCCTCATATCCTTGAAACCATAAAATGTTCTCAAAGGACGGGGCGCCTCAAAACGCCCTTAACGGTTGCTCTAATTGCAAACACAATGATCTCAGTCGATTTCTCAGGTCCATATCTAACCTCCGCATTGGAAACCTCACGCGTGCCTCATATCCTTGAGACCATAAAAGGTTTTCAAAGGACGGGGTGCCTCAAAACGCCTTTAAGGGTTGCTCCAATTGCAAAAATAATGGTATCAGTCAATTCCCCGGATCCATATCTAACCTCCGCATTGGCAACCTCAAGCGTGTCTCATATCCTTGAGATCATGAAAGGTTCTCAAAGGACGGGGCGCCTCAAAACGCCCTTAACAGTTGCTCCAATTGCAAAAACAATGGTCTCAGTCGATTGCTCAGGTCCATATCTAACCTCTGCATTGAAAACCTCACGCGTGCCTCATATCCTTGAAACCATAAAATGTTCTCAAAGGACGGGGCGCGTCAAAACGCCCTTAAAGGTTGCTCCAATGGCACAAATAATGATCTCAATAGATTTCCCGGGTCCTTATCTAATTTCCGCATGGGCAACATCACGCGTGCCTCATATCCTTGAGACCATAAAAGGTTCTCAAAGGTCGGGGCTCCTCAAAACGCCCTTAAGGGTTGCTCTAATTGCAAAAATAATGGTCTCAGTCGATTCCTCGGGTCCATATCTAACCTGCGCATTAGAAACCTCACGCGTGCCTCATATCCTTAAGACCATAAATGGTTCTCAAAGGACCGGGCGCCTCAAAACGCCTTTAAGGGTCGCTCCAATTGCAAAAATAATGGTCTCAGTCGATTCCCCGGGTCCATATATAACCTCCGCATTGGCAACCTCACGCGTGCCTCATATACTTGAGACCATACAAGGTTCTCAAAGGAAGGGGCGCCCTTAAGGGTTGCTTCACTTCACAATGTGGTTACAGTTCAATTCGGGCACGCTGATCACGGAAATAACATTCATTTTGACATTCAATGTCATCTTCAAGGTCGTTTGCAAGGTCAAAGGACAGGGCGCCTCAAAACGTCTTTAAGGGTTGCTCCAATGGCAAAAATAATGGTCTCAGTCGATTTCTCGGGTCCATATCTAACCTCCGCATTGGCAACCTCACGCGTGCCTCATATCCTTGAGACCATAAAAGGTTCTCAAAGGACGGGGCGCCTCAAAACGCCTTTAAGGGTTGCTCCAATTGCAAAAAATAATGGTATCAGTCGATTCCTCAGGTCCATACCTAACCTCCGCATTGCAAACCTCATGCGTGCCTCATATCCTTGAAACCATACAATGTTCTCAAAAGATGGGGCGCCTCAAAACGACCTTAACGGTTGCTCCAATTGCAAACGCAATAGTCTCAGTCGATTTCTCAGGTCCATATCTAGCTCCGCATTGGAAACCTCACGCGTGCCTTATATCCTTGAGACCATAAAAAAGTTCTCAAAGGACGGGGCGCCTCAAAACGCCTTTAACGGCTGCTCCAATTGCAAAAATAATGGTCTCAGTCGATTCCCCGGGTCCATATCTATCCTCCGCATTGGCAACCTCATGCGTGCCTGATATCCTTGAGACCATAAAAGGTTCTCAAAGGACGGGGCGCCTCAAAACGCCCTTAACGGTTGCTCCAATTGCAAAAACAATGGTCTCAGTCGATTACTCAGGTCCATATCTAACCTCTGCATTGGAAATCTCACACATGCCCTATATCCTTGAAACCATACAATGTTATAAAAGGACGGGGCGCCTCAAAACGCCCCTAAAGGTTGCTCCAATGGCACACATAATGATCTTAGTATATTCCCCGGGTCCATATATAACCTGCGCATTGGAAACCTCACGCGTACCTCATATCCTTGAGACCATACAAGGTTCTCAAAGGACGGGGCGCCTCAAAACGTCCTTAACGGTTGCTCTGATTCCAAACTCAATGGTCTCAGTCGATTCCTCAGGTCCATATCTAACCTCTGCATTGGAAACCTCACGCGTGCCACATATCCTTGAGACCATACAAGGTTCTCAAAGGACGGGGCGCCTGAAAACGCCTTTAAGGGTTGCTCCAATTGCAAAAATAATGGTATCAGTCGATTCCTCAGGTGCATATCTAACCTCGGCTATGGAAACCTTACGCGTGCCTCATATTCTTGAAACCATAAAATGTTCTCAAAGGACGGGGCGCCTCAAAACGCCCTTAACGGTTGCTCTAATTGCAAACTCAATGGTCTCAGTCGATTCCTCAGGTCCATATCTAACCTCCGCATTGGAAACCTCACGCGTGCCTCACATCCTTGAGACCATAAAAGGTTCTCAAAGGACGGGGCGCCTGAAAACGCCTTTAAGGGTTGCTCCAATTGCAAAACTAATGGTATCAGTCAATTCCCCCTATCCATATCTAACCTCCGCATTGGCAACCTCACGCGTGCCTCATATCCTTGAGATCATAAAAGGTTCTCAAAGGACGGGCGCCTCAAAACGCCTTTAAGGGTTGCTCCAATTGCAAAAATAATGGTCTCAGTCGATTCCCCGGATCGATATCTTACCTCTGCATTGGCAACCTCACGCGTGCCTGATATCCTTGAGACCATAACAGGTTCTCAAAAGACGGGGCGCCTCAAAACGCCCTTAACGGTTGCTCCAATTGCAAAAACAAAAGTCTCATTCGATTTCTCAGGTCCATATCTAACCTCCGCATTAGAATCATCACGCGTGCCTCATATCCTTGAGATCATAAAAGGTTCTCAAAGCACAGGGCGCCTCAAAACGCCTTTAAGGGTTGCTCCAATTGCAAAAATAATGGTCTCAGTGGATTCCCCGGGTCCATATCTAACCTCCGCATTGGCAACCTCACGCGTGCCTTATATCCTTGAGACCATAAAAGGTTCTCAAAGGACGGGGCGCCTCAAAACACCCTTAACGGTTGCCCCAATTGCAAAATCAATGGTCTCATTCGATTTATCAGGTCCATATCTAAACTCCGCATTGGAAACCTTACGCGTGCCTCATATCCTTGAAACCATAAAATGTTCTCAAAGGACGGGGCGCCTCAAAACGCCCTTAAAGGTTGCCCCAATGGCCCAAATAATGATCTCAGTAGATTCCCCGGGTCCATATCTAACCTCCGCATTGGCAACCTCATGCGTGCCTGATATCCTTGAGACCATAAAAGGTTCTCAAAGGACGGGGCGCCTCAAAACGCCCTTAACGGTTGCTCCAATTGCAAAAACAATGGTCTCAGTCGATTACTCAGGTCCATATCTAACCTCTGCATTGCAAATCTCACACATGCCTTATATCCTTGAAACCATACAATGTTATCAAAGGACGGGGCGCCTCAAAACGCCCCTAAAGGTTGCTCCAATGGCACAAATAATGATCTTAGTATATTCCCCGGGTCCATATCTAACCTCCGCATTGGAAACCTCATGCGTACCTCATATCCTTGAGACCATACAAGGTTCTCAAAGGACGGGGCGCCTCAAAACGCCTTTAAGGGCTGCTCCAATTGCAAAAATAATGGTCTCAGTCGATGCCCCGGGTCCATATCTAACCTCCGCATTGGCAACCTCACGCGTGCCTTATATCCTTGAGACCATAAAAGGTTCTAAAAGGACGGGGCGCCTCAAAACGCCCTTAACCCTATTTGTAACAGGCTCCTGGCTACCCCTATTTGTAACAGGGGGGGTGGATTCCGACCCCCCCCCCCGGAGATCTCGAGATCTACCCGTCCGATTTGCAAAAATGAAACGGTGTTCGGTTCCCCTCAACACGATCTACATTTGTAAATAATAAAAAATATAAATTTGGGATAGGGGGAAAACAGGGGGGCAAAAACTACAAATTTTAGTGGTATTTTTGATCCAACATAGCTTTCATGTTTATCGACCGATTTTAACACAACCAATAGGAATCGATAGAGATTTAATTGGAAATTGATATATAACGGTGACGTTTGAAAATTAAAAAATCATAGGCGTGTGCAGGTCACTAAATATGGGGGTAAAGTATATGCGTAATAAAACCATTTTTTGATATTGTTTTTTGATAAATAAAATGGTATGTGATTGAGACATTAGACAAAACAGTTATAAATAATATTTTTTGCCATAGGCGGTACCAGGTTAGTGAAAAGGGGGGTAAAATTGGGAAAAATATTAACCGCAGACAAGTTGCTACCCAGCACTATAAATATGTAACTGATCGTAGATAGTTCCTTTTTGCATAATGTACTTCATCATAGGCGTATCCAGGATCCAAACTGCGGCGGCGCAAAACCTTTTGATAAGTATATTATCCGCTTTTCTGATACTAACTAGTCAACACTGACTATTTCACTTACAACTTCAATTAACATTGCTTACCCCCCTTTTTACCCTACCTGGACTCGCCTATTATCTTATAATCGTTCGTAGAGTAGCCTGTGGGGCGTGTTTCATCCGAAAACTGCAGTAAGTTATGTATTTGTACGCCCAAGCCTCTCAGTTTCCTTGCAATAATATGACCCCCTTTCTTCCATTTCTGAGCGCGCCTCTGCAAAAAATGGCTTTATTCCCTTTTCTGGCCTCATATGTGCAAATATCATTATCAGCTAAACGTATATTGCGCCGTTATCGCTGGCATATCGTCATCACCATGCCAGTCACCCCCTTTTCATGTTCCTGAACACGCCCCTGAAACTCTATATGTAATAAATTATGCAAATAATGGAAGCAGAAGCTATCTTTTACATCTTGATAGATATAAATGCCCCTTACATTGCTCTATTGGCTTCCCGCCAAGCATTGAATACTTCCTGGAAACCCCCCTTTTCAAGCCCCTGAAACCGCCTCTGCCATGCAATTTTTATGATATTTAATTAACATCAACTAATTTGCACTTGTTGCAATCACCGTAAACCGATGTAACTCCTTCATACTTGAGGCAGTTAGGAAGAAACCGTGGAAGATCGCATTTCCGTATTATCGCCAAATGTCGCCTCCGAACCCACCCAAAACTGTGCCCTGGAACCGCCTCTGTTCAGGTTAAGAACCCAAATTTTGACTCCAAATGTGGAGTTCAATTCTATGAGAAGTCCCAAAATTTCATGGGCCTGCTCCCAGCCCTTCTGGAGATATCTGGGAAAACATGAGGGGGGGGGGGGGGGGGGGGCGGAATCCGCCCCCCCCCCTGTTACAAATAGGGTTAACGGTTGCTCCAATTGCAAACAAAATGGTCTCAGTCGATTACTCAGGTCCATATCTAACCTCCGCATTGGAAATCTCACGCATGCCCTATATCCTTGAAACCATAAAATGTTCTCAAAGGACGGGGCGCCTCAAAACGCCCCTAAAGGTTGCTCCAATGGCACACATAATGATCTTAGAATATTCCCCGGGTCCATATCTAACCTCCGCATTGGAAACCTCACGCGTACCTCATATCCTTGAGACCATACAAGGTTCTCAAAGGACGGGACGCCTCAAAACGCCTTTAAGGGTTGCTCCAATTGCAAAAAATAATGGTCTCAGTCGATTCTGCAGGTCCATATCTAACCTCGGCATTGACAACCTCACGCGTGCCTTATATCCTTGAGACCATAACAGGTTCTCAAAGGACGGGGCGCCTCAAAACGCCCTTAACGGTTGCTCCAATGGCAAAAACAATAGTTTCATTCGATTCCTCAGGTCCATATCTAACCTCCGCATTAGAAACCTCACGCGTGCCTCATATCCTTGAGATCATAAAAGGTTCTCAAAGGACAGGGCGCCTCAAAACGCCTTTAAGGGTTGCTCCAATCGCAAAAATAATGGTCTCAGTCGATTCCCCGGGTCCATATCTAACCTCCGCATTGGCAACCTCACGCGTGCCTTATATCCTTGAGACCATAAAAGGTTCTCAAATGACTCTCAAAGGACAGGCGCCTAAAAGTTCTCAAAGGACAGGCGCCTCAAAACGCCCTTAACGGTTGCTCCAATTGCAAAAACAATGGTCTCAGTCGATTCCTCAGGTCCATATATAATCTCCGCATTGGCAACCTCAAGCGTGCCTCATATTATTGAAACCATAAAATGCTCACAAAGGACGGGCGCCTCAAAACGCCCTTAACGGTTGCTCTAATTGCAAAAAGAAATGGTCTCAGTCGATTCCTCGGGTCCATATATAGCCTCCGCATTGGAAACCTCACGCGTGCCTTATATCCTTGAGACCATAAAAGGTTCTCTAAGAACAGGGCGCCTCAAAACGCCTTTAAGGGTTGCTCCAATTGCAAAAATAATGGTCTCAGTCGATTCCCCGGGTCCATATATAACCTCCGCATTGGAAACCTCACGCGTCCCTTATATACTTGAGACCATACAAGGTTCTCAAAGGAAGGGGCGCCCTTAAGGGTTACTTCACTTCACAATGTGGTTACAGTTTAATTCGGGCAGGTTGATCACGGAAATAACATTCATTTTGACATTCAAGGTCATCTTCAAGGTCGTTTGCAAGGTCAAAGGACGGGGCGCCTTAAAACGCCTTTAAGGGTTGCTCCAATGGCAAAAATAATGGTCTTAGTCGATTTCTCGGGTCCATATCTAACCTCCGCATTGGCAACCTCACGCGTGCCTCATATCCTTGAGACCATAAAAGGTTTTCAAAGGACGGGGCGCCGCAAAACGCCTTTAAGGGTTGCTCCAATTGCAAAAATAATGGTATCAGTCGATTCCTCAGGTCCATATCTAACCTCCGTATTGCAAACCTCATGCGTGCCTCATATCCTTGAAACCATACAATGTTCTCAAAAGATGGGGCGCCTCAAAACGCCCTTAACGGTTGCTCCAATTGCAAACGCAATGGTCTCAGTCGATTCCTCAGGTCCATATCTAACCTCTGCATTGGAAACCTTACGCGTGCCTTATATCCTTGAGACCATAAAAGGTTCTCAAAGGACGGGGCGCCTCAAAACGCCTTTAAGGGTTTCTCCAATTGCAAAAATAATGGTATCAGTCGATTCCCCGGGTCCATATATAACCTCCGCATTGGCAACCTCACGCGTGCCTTATATCCTTGAGACCATAACAGGTTCGCAAAGGACGGGGCGCCTCAAAAGGCCCTTAATGGTTGCTCCAATTGCAAAACAATGGTCTCAGTCGATTCCTCAGGTCCATATCTAACCTCCGCATTGAAACCTTACGCGTGCCTCATATCCTTGAGACCATAAAAGGTTCTTAAAGAACAGGGCGCCTCAAAACGCCTTTAAGGGCTGCTCCAATTGCAAAAATAATGGTCTCAGTCGATTCCCCGGGTCCATATATAACCTCCGCATTGGCAACCTCACGCGTGTCTCATATACTTGACACCATAAAAGGTTCTGAAAGGACGGGCGCCTCAAAACGCCCTTAACGGTTGCTCCAATTACAAAAACAATGGTCTCAGTCGATTACTCAGGTCCATATCTAATTTTCGCATTGGAAATCTTACGCATGCCCTATATTCTTGAAACCATAAAATGTTCTCAAAGGACGGGGCGCCTCAAAACGCCCCTAAAGGTTGCTCCAATGGCACAAATAATGATCTTAGTATATTCCCCGGGTCCATATCTAACCTCCGCATTGAAAACCTCACGCGTGGCTCATATCCTTGAAACCATAAAATGTTCTCAAAGGACGGGGCGCCACAAAACGCCCTTAACGGTTGCTCTAATTGCAAACACAATGGTCTCAGTCGATTCCTCAGGTCCATATCTAACCTCCGCATTGGAAACCTCACGCGTGCCTCATAGCCTGGAGACCATAAAAGGTTCTCAAAGGACGGGGCGCCTCAAAACGCCTTTAAGGGTTTCTCCAATTCCAAAAATAATGGTATCAGTCGATTCCCCGGGTCCATATCTAACCTCCGCATTGGCAACCTCACGCGTGCCTTATATCCTTGAGACCATAACAGGTTCTCAAAGGACGGGGCTCCTCAAATGGCCCTTAACGGTTGCTCCAATTGCAAAACAATGCTCTCAGTCGATTCCTCAGGTCCATATCTAACCTCTGCATTGGAAACCTCACGCGTGCCTCATATCCTTGAGACCATAAAAGGTGCTCAAAGGACGGGACGCCTCAAAACGCCTTTAAGGGCTGCTCCAATTGCAAAAAATAATGGTCTCAGTCGATTCCCCGGGTCCATATCTAACCTCCGCATTGGCAACCTCACGCGTACCTTATATCCTTAAGACCATAAAAGGTTCTCAAATGACGGGGCGCCTCAAAACTCCCTTAACGGTTGCTCCAATTGCAAAAACAATGGTCTCAGTCGATTACTCAGGTCCATATCTAACCTCCGCAATGGAAATCTCACGCATGCCCTATATCCTTGAAACCAAACAATGTTCTCAAAGGACGGGGTGCCTCAAAACGCCCCTAAAGGTTGCTCCAATGGCACAAATAATGATCTTAGTATATTCCCCGGGTCCATATCTAACCTCCGCATTGGAAACCTCACGCGTACCTCATATCCTTGATACCATACAAGGTTATCAAAGGACGGGGCGCCTCAAAACGCCTTTAAGGGTTACTCCAATTGCAAAAACAATGGTCTCAGTCGATTCTGCAGGTCCATATCTAACCTCCGCATTGGAAACCTTACGCGTGCCTTATATTCTTGAGACCATAACAGGTTCTCAAAGGACGGGGCGCCTCAAAACGCCCTTAACGGTTGCTCCAATTGCAAAAACAATAGTCTCATTCGATTCCCCAGGTCCATATCTAACCTCCGCATTAGAAACCTCACGCGTTCCTCATAACCTTGAGACCATAAAAGGTTCTCAAAGGACAAGGCGCCTAAAAACGCCTTTAAGAGTTGCTCCAATTGCAAAAATAATGGTTTCAGTCCATTCCCCGGATCCATATCTAACCTCGGCATTTGAAACCTCACGCGTGCCTTATATCCTTGAGACCATAAAAGGTTTGCAAAGGACGGGGCGCCTCAAAACGCCCTTAACGGTTGCTCCAATTGCAAAAACAATGGTCTCAGTCGATTCCTCAGGTCCATATCTAACCTCCGCATTGGAAACCTTCCGCGTGCCTCATATCCTTGTAACCATAAAATGTTCTCAAAGGACCTCAAAACGCCCTTAAAGGTTGCTCCAATGGCACACATAATTATCTCAGTAGATTCCCCGGGTCCATATCTAACCTCCGCATTGGAAACCTCACGCGTGCCTCATATCTTTGAGACCATAAAAGGTTCTCAAAGGACCGGGCACCTCAAAACGCCTTTAGGGGTTGCTCCAATTGCAAAAATAATGGTCTCAATCGATTCCCCGGGTCCATATATAACCTCCGCATTGGCAACCTCACGCGTGCCTCATATACTTGAGACCATACAAGGTTCTCAAAGGAAGGGGCGCCCTTAAGGGTTGCTTCACTTCACATTGTGGTTACAGTTCAATTTGGGCATGCTGATCACGGAAATAACATTCATTTTGACATTTAAGGTCATCTTCAAGGTTGTTTGCAAGGTCAAAGGACGGGGCGCCTCAAAACGCCTTTAAGGGTTGCTCCAATGGCAAAAATAATGGTCTCAGTCGATTTCTCGGGTCCATATCTAACCTCTGCATTGGCAACCTCACGCGTGCCTCATATCCTTGAGACCATAAAAGGTTCTCAAAGGACGGGGCGCCGCAAAACGCCTTTAAGGGTTGCTCCAATTGCAAAAATAATGGTATCAGTCAATTTCTGAGGTCCATATACATACCTCCGCATTGGAAACCTCACGCGTGCCTCATATCCTTGATACCATACAAGGTTCTCAAAGGTCGGGGCGCCTCAAAACGCCCTTAAGGGTTGCTCTAATTGCAAACATAATGGTCTCAGTCGATTCCTCAGGTCCATATCTAACTTCACATTGGAAACCTTACGCGTGCCTCATATCCTTGAAACCATAACATGTTATCAAAGGACGGGGCGCCTAAAAACTTCCTTAACGGTTGCTCGAATTGCAAAAACAATGGTTTCAGTCGATTACTCAGGTCCATATCTAACCTCCGCATTGGAAATCTCACGCATGCCCTATATCCTTGAAACCATACAATGTTTTCAAAGGACGGTGCGCCTCAAAACGCCCCTAAAGGTTGCTCCAATGGCACACATAATGATCTTAGTATATTCCCCGGGTCCATATCTAACCTGCGCATTGGAAACCTCACGCGTACCTCATATCCTCGAGACCATACAAGGTTCTCAAAGGACGGAGCGCCTCAAAACGTCCTTAACGGTTGCTCTGATTGCAAACTCAATGGTCTCAGTCGATTCCTCAGGTCCATATCTAACCTCCGAATTGGAAACCTCACGCGTGCCTCATATCCTTGAGACCATAAAAGGTTCTCAAAGGACGGGGCGCCTGAAAACGCCTTTAAGGGTTGCTCCAATTGCAAAAATAATGGTATCAGTCGATTCCTCAGGCCCATATCTAACCTCGGCATTGGAAACCTCACGCGTGCCTCATATTCTTGAAACCATAAAATGTTCTCAAAGGACGGGGCGCCTCAAAACGCCCTTAACGGTTGCTCTAATTGCAAACTCAATGGTCTCAGTCGATTCCTCAGGTCCATATCTAACCTCTGCATTGGAATTCTCACGCGTGCCTCATATCCTTGAGACCATAAAAGGTTCTCAAAGGACCGGGCGCCTCAAAACGCCTTTAAGGGTTGCTCCAATTGCAAAAATAATGGTCTCAGTCGATTCCCCGGGTACATATATAACCTCTGCATTGGCAACCTCACGCGTGCCTCATATACTTGAGACCATACAAGGTTCTCAAAGGAAGGGGCGCCCTTAAGGGTTGCTTTACTTCACAATGTGGTTACAGTTCAATTCGGGCACGCTGATCACGGAAATAACATTCATTTTGACATTCAAGGTCATCTTCAAGGTCGTTTGCAAGGTCAAATGACGGGGCGCCCCAAAACGCCTTTAAGGGTTGCTCCAATGGCAAAAATAATGGTCTCAGTCGATTTCTCGGGTCCATATCTAACCTCCGCATTGGCAACCTCACGCGTGCCTCATATACTTGAGACCATACAAGGTTCTCAAAGGAAGGGGCGCCCTTAAGGGTTGCTTTACTTCACAATGTGGTTACAGTTCAATTCGGGCACGCTGATCACGGAAATAACATTCATTTTGACATTCAAGGTCATCTTCAAGGTCGTTTGCAAGGTCAAATGACGGGGCGCCCCAAAACGCCTTTAAGGGTTGCTCCAATGGCAAAAATAATGGTCTCAGTCGATTTCTCGGGTCCATATCTAACCTCCGCATTGGCAACCTCACGCGTGCCTCATATCCTTGAGACCATAAAAGGTTCTCAAAGGACGGGGTGCCGCAAAACGCCTTTAAGGGTTGCTCCAATTGCAAAAATAATGGTATCAGTCGATTCCTCAGGTCCATATCTAACCTCCGCATTGCAAACCTCATGCGAGCCTCATATCCTTGAAACCATACAATGTTCTCAAAAGATGGGGCGCCTCAAAACGCCCTTAACGGTTGCTCCAGTTGCAAACGCAATGGTCTCAGTCGATTCCTCAGGTCCATATCTAACCTCCGCGTTGGAAACCTCACGCGTGCCTCATATCCTTGAGACCATAAAAGGGTCTCAAAAGACGGGGCGCCTCAAAACGCCTTTAAGAGTTGCTCCAATTGCAAAAATAATGGTATCAGTCGATTTCCCGGGCCCATATCTAACCTCCGCATTGGCAACCTCACGCGTGCCTTATATCCTTGAGACCATAACAGGTTCTCAAAGGACGGGGCGCCTCAAAAGGCCCTTAACGGTTGCTCCAATTGCAAAACAATGGTCTCAGTCGATTCCTCAGGTCCATATATAACCTCCGCATTGGAAACCTCACGCGTGCCTCATATCCTTGAGACCATAAAAGGTTCTAAAAGGACAGGGCGCCTCAAAACGCCTTTAAGGGCTGCTCCAATTGCAAAAATAATGGTCTCAGTCGATTCCCCGGGTCCATATCTAACCTCCGCATTGGCAACCTGGCACGCGTGAGATTGCCAATGCGGGGGTTAGATATGGAACCGGGGAATCGACTGAGACCATTATTTTCGCAATTAGAGCAACCCTTAAAGGCGTTATGAGGCGCCGTCCTTTGAGACCCTTTTAGGGTCTCAAGGATATGAGGCACGCGTGAGGTTTCCAATGCGGAGGTTAGATATGGACCTGAGGAATCGACTGAGACCATTGTGTTTGCAATTAGAGCAACCGTTAAGGGCGTTTTGTGGCGCCCCGTCCTTTGAGAACATTTTATGGTTTTAAGGATATGAGGCACGCGTAAAGTTTGCAATGCGAAGGTTAGATATGGACCTGAGGAATTGACTGAGACCATTGTTTTTGCAATTGGAGCAACCGTTAAGGGCGTTTTGAGGCGCCCCGCCCTTTGAGAACCTTTTATGGTCTCAAGGATATAAGGCACGCAAGAGGTTGCCAATGTGGAGGTTAGATATGGACCGGGGAAATCGACTGATACCATTATTTTTGCAATTTGAGCAACCCTTAAAGGAGTTTTGAGGCGTTCCGTCCTTTGAGAACCTTGTATGGTCTCAAGGATATGAGGCACGCGTGAGGTTTTCAATGCGTAGGTTAGATATGAACCTGAGTAATCGACTGAGACCATTGTTTTTTCAATTGGAGCAACTGTTAAGTGTGTTTTGAGGCGCCTCGTCCTTTGAGAACCTGTGATGGTCTCAAGGATATAAGGCACGCGTAAGGTTGCCAATGCGGAGGTTAGATATCGACTCGGGGAATCGACTGATACCATTATTTTTGAAATTGGAGCAACCATTAAGGGCGTTTTGAGGCGCCCCGTTCTTTGATAACCTTTTTTGGTCTCAAGGATATAAGGCACGCGTAAGGTTGCCAATGCGAAGGTTAGAGATGGAGCCGGGGATTCGACTGACATCATTATTTTTGCAATTAGAGCAACCGTTGAGGTTGTTTTGAGGCGCCCCGTCCTTTGAGAACCTTCTATGGTCTCAAGGATATAAGGCACGCGTGAGGTTGCCAATGCCGAGGTTAGATATGGACCCGGGGAATCGACTGAGACCATTATTTTGCAATTAGAGCAAGCCTTAATGGCGTCTTTTGATAATTTTGTATGGTCTCAAGGATATGAGGAACGCGTGAGGTTGCCAATGCGGAGGTTAGATATGGACCTGAGGAATCAGCTGAGACCATTGTGTTTGCAATTGGAGCAACCGTTAAGGGCGTTTTGAGGCGCCCGTCCTTTGGAACATTTTATGGTTTCAAGGATATGAGGCACGCGTGAGGTTTCGAATGCGGAAGTTAGATATGGACCTGAGGAATCGACTGAGACCATTGTTTTTGCAATTGGAGCCATCGTTAAGGGCGTTTTGAGGCGCCCGTCTTTTGAGAACCTTTTATGGTCTCAAGGATATAAGGCACGCGTGAGGTTGCCAATGCGGAGGTTAAATATGGACCCGGGGAATCCACTGAGACCATTATTTTTGCAATTGGAGCAACCCTTAAAGGCGTTTTGAGGCGCCCCGTCCTTTGAGAACATTTTATGGTGTCAATGATATGAGGAACGCGTGAGGTTTCCAATGCGGAGGTTAGACATGGGCCTGAGGAATCGACTGAGACCATTGTTTTTGCAATTGGAGAAACCTTTAAGGGCGTTTTCAGGCGCCCCGTCCTTTTAGAACCTTTTATGGTCTCAAGGATATAAGACACGCGTGAGGTTGCCAATGCCGAGGTTAGATATGGACCCAGGGAATCGACTGAGACCATTATTTTTGCAATTGGAGCAAGCCTTAAAGGCGTCTTTTGATAATTTTGTATGGTCTCAAGGATATGAGGAACGCGTGAGGTTGCCAATGCGGAGGTTAGATATGGACCCGGGGAATACACTGAGACCATTATTTTTGCAATTGGAGCAACCCTTAAAGGCGTTTTGAGGCGCCCCGTCCTTTGAGAACATTTTATGGTGTCAAGGAGATGAGGAACGCGTGAGGTTTTCGATGCGGAGGTTAGATATGGGCCTGAGGAATCGACTGAGACCATTGTTTTTGCAATTGGAGCTACCCTTAAAGGCGTTTTGAGGCGCCCCGTCCTTTGAGAACCTTTTATGGTCTCAAGGATATGAGGAACGCGTGAGTTTGCCAATGCGAAGGTTAGATATGGACCTGAGGAATCGACTGAGACCATTGTGTTTGCAATTGGAGCAACTGTTAAGGGCGTTTTGAGGCGCCCCGTCCTTTGAGAACATTTTATGGTTTTAAGGATATGAGGCACGCGTAAAGTTTGCAATGCGAAGGTTAGATATGGACCTGAGGAATTGACTGAGACCATTGTTTTTGCAATTGGAGCAACCGTTAAGGGCGTTTTGAGGCGCCCCGCCCTTTGAGAACCTTTTATGGTCTCAAGGATATAAGGCACGCGGGAGGTTGCCAATGTGGAGGTTAGATATGGACCGGGGAAATCGACTGATACCATTATTTTTGCAATTTGAGCAACCCTTAAAGGAGTTTTGAGGCGTTCCGTCCTTTGAGAACCTTGTATGGTCTTAAGGATATGAGGCACGCGTGAGGTTTTCAATGCGTAGGTTAGATATGAACCTGAGGAATCGACTGAGACCATTGTTTTTGCAATTGAAGCAACTGTTAAGTGTGTTTTGAGGCGCCTCGTCCTTTGAGAACCTGTTATGGTCTCAAGGATATAAGGCACGCGTAAGGTTGCCAATGCGGAGGTTAGATATCGACTCGGGGAATCGACTGATACCATTATTTTTGAAATTGGAGCAACCATTAAGGGCGTTTTGAGGCGCCCCGTTCTTTGATAACCTTTTTTGGTCTCAAGGATATAAGGCACGCGTAAGGTTGCCAATGCGAAGGTTAGAGATGGAGCCAGGGATTCGACTGACATCATTATTTTTGCAATTAGAGCAACCGTTAAGGTTGTTTTGAGGCGCCCCGTCCTTTGAGAACCTTCTATGGTCTCAAGGATATAAGGCACGCGTGAGGTTGCCAATGCCGAGGTTAGATATGGACCCGGGGAATCGACTGAGACCATTATTTTTGCAATTAGAGCAAGCCTTAATGGCGTCTTTTGATAATTTTGTATGGTCTCAAGGATATGAGGAACGCGTGAGGTTGCCAATGCGGAGGTTAGATATGGACCTGAGGAATCAGCTGAGACCATTGTGTTTGCAATTGGAGCAACCGTTAAGGGCGTTTTGAGGCGCCCGTCCTTTGGAACATTTTATGGTTTCAAGGATATGGGGCACGCGTGAGGTTTCGAATGCGGAAGTTAGATATGGACCTGAGGAATCGACTGAGACCATTGTTTTTTGCAAATGGAGCAATGGTTAAGGGCGTTTTGAGGCGCCCGTCCTTTGAGAACCTTTTATGGTCTCAAGGATATAAGGCACGCGCGAGGTTGCCAATGCGGAGGTTAGATATGGACCCGGGGAATCCACTGAGACCATTATTTTTGCAATTGGAGCAACCCTTAAAGGCGTTTTGAGGCGCCCCGTCCTTTGAGAACATTTTATGGTGTCAAGGAGATGAGGAACGCGTGAGGTTTCCGATGCGGAGGTTAGATATGGGCCTGAGGAATCGACTGAGACCATTGTTTTTGCAATTGGAGAAACCGTTAAGGGCGGTTTGAGGCGCCCCGTCCTTTGAGAACCTGTTATGGTCTCAAAGATATAAGCACGCGTGAGGTTGCCAATGCGGAGGTTAGATATGGACCCGGGGAATCGACCGAGACCATTATTTTTGCAATTAGAGCAACCCTTAAAGGCGTTTTGAGGCGCCCCGTCTTTTGATAACCTTTTATGGTCTCAAGGATATGAGGCACGCGTGAGGTTTCTAATGCGGAGGTTAGATATGGACCTGAGGAATCGACTGAGACCATTTTTTTTGCAATTAGTGCAACCGTTAAGGGCGTTTTGAGGCGCCCGTCCTTTGAGAGCATTTTATGGTTTCAAGGATATGAGGTACGCGTGAGGTTTCTAATGCGGAGTTTAGATATGGACCTGAGGAATCGACTGAGACCATTGTTTTTGCAATTGGAGCAACAACAACAAATTAAAAGTTAAGGGCGTTTTGAGGCGCCCGTCCTTTGAGAACCTTTTATGGTCACAAGGATATAAGGCACGCGTGAGGTTGCCAATGCGGAGGTTAGATATGGACCCGGGGAATCGACTGAGACCATTTTTTTGCAATTGGAGCTACCCTTAAAGGCGTTTTGAGGCGCCCCGTCCTTTGAGAACCTTTTATGGTCTCAAGGATATGAGGAACGCGTGAGTTTGCCAACGCGGAGGTTAGATATGGACCTGAGGAATCGACTGAGACCATTGTGTTTGCAATTGGAGCAACTGTTAAGGGCGTTTTGAGGCGCCCCGTCCTTTGATAACATTTTATGGTTTTAAGGATATGAGGCACGCGTAAAGTTTGCAATGCGAAGGTTAGATATGGACCTGAGGAATTGACTGAGACCATTGTTTTTGCAATTGGAGCAACCGTTAAGGGCGTTTTGAGGCGCCCCGCCCTTTGATAACCTTTTATGGTCTCAAGGATATAAGACACGCGGGAGGTTGCCAATGTGGAGGTTAGATATGGACCGGGGAAATCAACTGATACCATTATTTTTGCAATTTGAGCAACCCTTAAAGGAGTTTTGAGGCGTTCCGTCCTTTGAGAACCTTGTATGGTCTCAAGGATATGAGGCACGCGTGAGGTTTTCAATGCGTAGGTTAGATATGAACCTGAGGAATCGACTGAGACCATTGTTTTTGCAATTGGAGCAACTGTTAAGTGTGTTTTGAGGCGCCTCGTCCTTTGAGAACCTGTTATGGTCTCAAGGATATAAGGCACGCGTAAGGTTGCCAATGCGGAGGTTAGATATCGACTCGGGGAATCGACTGATACCATTATTTTTGAAATTGGAGCAACCATTAAGGGCGTTTTGAGGCGCCCCGTTCTTTGATAACCTTTTTTGGTCTCAAGGATATAAGGCACGCGTAAGGTTGCCAATGCGAAGGTTAGAGATGTAGCCGGGGATTCGACTGACATCATTATTTTTGCAATTAGAGCAACCGTTAAGGTTGTTTTGAGGCGCCCCGTCCTTTGAGAACCTTCTATGGTCTCAAGGATATAAGGCACGCGTGAGGTTGCCAATGCCGAGGTTAGATATGGACCCGGGGAATCGACTGAGACCATTATTTTTGCAATTAGAACAAGCCTTAATGGCGTCTTTTGATAATTTTGTATGGTCTCAAGGATATGAGGAACGCGTGAGGTTGCCAATGCGGAGGTTAGATATGGACCTGAGGAATCAGCTAAGACCATTGTGTTTGCAATTGGAGCAACCGTTAAGGGCGTTTTGAGGCGCCCGTCCTTTGGAACATTTTATGGTTTCAAGGATATGAGGCACGCGTGAGGTTTCGAATGCGGAAGTTAGATATGGACCTGAGGAATCGACTGAGACCATTGTTTTTGCAATTGGAGCTATCGTTAAGGGCGTTTTGAGGCGCCCGTCTTTTGAGAACCTTTTATGGTCTCAAGGATATAAGGCACGCGTGAGGTTGCCAATGCGGAGGTTAAATATGGACCCGGGGAATCCACTGAGACCATTATTTTTGCAATTGGAGCAACCCTTAAAGGCGTTTTGAGGCGCCCCGTCCTTTGAGAACATTTTATGGTGTCAATGATATGAGGAACGCGTGAGGTTTCCAATGCGGAGGTTAGACATGGGTCTGAGGAATCGACTGAGACCATTGTTTTTGCAATTGGAGAAACCTTTAAGGGCGTTTTCAGGCGCCCCGTCCTTTTAGAACCTTTTATGGTCTCAAGGATATAAGGCACGCGTGAGGTTGCCAATGCCGAGGTTAGATATGGACCCAGGGAATCGACTGAGACCATTATTTTTGCAATTGGAGCAAGCCTTAAAGGCGTCTTTTGATAATTTTGTATGGTCTCAAGGATATGAGGAACGCGTGAGGTTGCCAATGCGGAGGTTAGATATGGACCTGAGGAATCAGCTGAGACCATTGTGTTTGCAATTGGAGCAACCGTTAAGGGCGTTTTGAGGTGCCCGTCCTTTGGAACATTTTATGGTTTCAAGGATATGGGGCACGCGTGAGGTTTCGAATGCGGAAGTTAGATATGGACCTGAGGAATCGACTGAGACCATTGTTTTTTGCAAATGGAGCAATCGTTAAGGGCGTTTTGAGGCGCCCGTCCTTTGACAACCTTTTATGGTCTCAAGGATATAAGGCACGCGCGAGGTTGCCAATGCGGAGGTTAGATATGGACCCGGGGAATCCACTGAGACCATTATTTTTGCAATTGGAGCAACCCTTAAAGGCGTTTTGAGGCGCCCCGTCCTTTGAGAACATTTTATGGTGTCAAGGAGATGAGGAACGCGTGAGGTTTCTAATGCGGAGGTTAGATATGGACCTGAGGAATCGAATGCAACTATTGTTTTTGCCATTGGAGCAACCGTTAAGGGCGTTTTGAGGCGCCCGTCCTTTGAGAACCTTTTATGGTCACAAGGATATAAGGCACGCGTGAGGTTGCCAATGCGGAGGTTAGATATGGACCCGGGGAATCGACTGAGACCATTTTTTTGCAATTGGAGCTACCCTTAAAGGCGTTTTGAGGCGCCCCGTCCTTTGAGAACCTTTTATGGTCTCAAGGATATGAGGAACGCGTGAGTTTGCCAATGCGGAGGTTAGATATGGACCTGAGGAATCGACTGAGACCATTGTGTTTGCAATTGGAGCAACTGTTAAGGGCGTTTTGAGGCGCCTCGTCCTTTGAGAACATTTTATGGTCTCAAGGATGTAATGCATGCGTGAGGTTGCCATTGCGGAGGTTAGATATGGACTCGAGGAATCGACTGAGACCATTATTTTTGCAATTGTAGCAACCGTTAAGGGTGTTTTGAGGCGCCCCGTCCTTTGACCTTGAAAATGACCTTGAAGATGACCTTGAATGTCAAAATAAATGTTATTTTCGTAATCAGCGTGCTCCAATTGACCTGTAACCAGATTTTGAAGCGAATCGCTACTCGACGCTGAATTCGAATCCGAATTCGACGCTAACTTCACGGACGTTGAACGTCCGTGAAGTTAGCGACATATTCAGCGATTTATTAAGCGACTGATTCAGATTTGGCCCAAAACTCGGCCTAATGTCAATTATGGCACGCCGATAACGAATATGACATTCATTTTGCTGTTCTAGGTCATCTTCAAGGTCAAATCCAATGTCAAAAGACGGGGACCGCATAACGTCCCGAATTTATTGCCGGATCCTTTCCAAAGTGGTCTCAGATGATAGACAGGGTACATATATAACGTCCATCACCGTGATCTCAGGGGCGGATCCAGGGGGTGGCCCCAGCGGTCGCCCCCCCCCCCCCCCGCCGCCATAAGGGCGCCCCACGGGCTGTCTGTCGCCGGGCGCCGCCAGGCCCCCGGCGTTGGACAGCCGTGAGCACGCAGCGTCCCTATGGACCGCTTGGACGCCCTGTTGAAAGTAACTTACCGAGTATCAGGTCATACAGGTCATGACCTGTTCCTTTTGACCCGAGGTGCCCTTACGGCCAGTGACGGCGCCCTTACGGCCAGTGACGGCGCCCTTTCGGTCAGTGACGGCGCCCTTTCGGTCAGTGACGGCGCCTTTTCGGCTCAGTGACGGCGCCCTTTCTTTGGAAGGCGCCCCTAGATTTTTGGAAGGCGCCCCTAAATTGACCTGCGCCCCCCCTAAAATATCCTGAATCGCCCTTGCGTGACCTGACACGGGACTTTTGACCTTGGAGGTCACATTCGAGGTCAAAGGACGGAGTACCACATAACGTCCCATATTTATTGCCGAATCCTTCCAAAAGTAGTTCTAAATCATAGACAGGGTCCATATCTAACATCCGATATCCGTGACCTGACCCGTGAACCTTGACCTTGGGAGGTCAAATTCGAGGTCAAAGGACGGGGTACCGCATAACGTCCCGAATGTATTGCCGGAACATTTTTTTAAAAAAAGTGGTCCCAGATGATACTTTACGCCTACAGGGTCCATATCTAACGTCCGTCACCATGACCTGACCCGTGATCTTTGACCTTGGAGGTAAAATTCGAGGTCAAAGGACGGGTACCGCATAACGTCCCGAATGTATGGCGGGATCCTTTCCAAAGTGGTCCCAGATGATAGACAGGGTCCACATCTAACGTCCGTCACCGTGACCTGACCCCGTTCTTTTACCTATAATTTGACCTCCAGTAGGAGGTCAAATCATCCAATTAGAGGTAAAATTCGGGGTGAAAGGACGGGGTCAGGTGACAGTGACGGACGTTAGATGTGGACCCTGTCTGTCATCTGGGACCACTTTTGGAAGGATCCTGCAATAAATTCGGGACATTATTAGGTACCCGTCCTTTGACCTTGAATTTTACCTTGAAAATGATCTTGAACAGCAATGAAGGTCATATTCGTGATCAGTCCAAAATTGTGAGAGATCATGCAACTTACAGGGTAGGTAGGTGCTATGATGATCTACATTTTGTGAAATTTTCTTGACCTTCGGTCAAAATATTCAAGGTCAAACGAGGTCCTGAAGGTCAAATCTGGTCAAATGTCACAATTTTTGGAATTTGACCTCTGTGACGTCACAGGTCATCAGCAATGTGTCCAAAATTGTTTCCGGGGATGCACATTGGCATTGTCTACCGAATGGCGTTTTAATCATCCCGATCCGACCGTTGGTTCCGAAGATATCGATTTGCCGATCGCGATTCTGGCCGCCATCTTCTGAAAATCGATAATCTGAAAATCGATAAACTCAAAAATTGATAAACTGATTTTCATTTTTTTTCTCGCGTCAAACGATCCGCTATTGAGTTGGCGTTAATGTCGCGCAAAAAAAAACACCTTGCTCCGCTTCATTTTTGAGTTATTCACGAAACACATGTGGGGGGAGGGGCGGCACAAAAGTGCCCCCCCCCCCCCTCCACCGTGCGTGTAAAGGGAAATAATGACCTTTTCCCACACAAAAAAGGAGTTAGCACTTGAAATCGCCAGACGAGACCAAAATATATTGTAAATTCATCACATTTTGCATGAAAACTTTCCTACCGAAAGATATTTCAAGTTATAGTTGATAAGCGTTCCAAACTTTTAACGACCGGTACTTTCAAGTACTTTTCAAACATCAAACTGCGGGCTTTTCCCCGTATGGCTTTTTTACGCAATGGAGTGGACAATATATTGTGCGTTCTGCTTGTTGTGATTATATGCCCGACGATCAAGGGCGTAGCTACTATACCGCAAATACCGCAAATGCAGTATGCTCGGATCGTGATGCCCCACTTAAAGAATTGCAAGTCCCTTGTGGAACACGATGCCCCAAACTAGTGCCGTGGTACCCACTTTATTGTAAGATGCGTGATGTCCTAGTGAGGGATGTGATGATCCTTAGTGTCGGTATGTGTGGTGTCGGTGTGGTGCTGATGTGGTGCCCCTTGTGGAAGATATTATGCCCTTAGTGGAAGATGGGATGCCCCTTGTGGAAGATGTGATGCCCTAGTGGAAGATGTGATGCCTCTACAGGAAGCTGTGATGCCCCTAGTGGAAGCTGTGATGCCCCTAGTGGAAGATGTGATGTCCCTAGTGGAATATGTGATGCCCCTATAGTGGAAGCTGTGATTCCCATAGTGGAAGATATTGTACCCCTAGTGGAAGATGTGATGCCTCTAGTGGAAGATGTGATGCCTCTACTGGAAGATGTGATGTCCCTATTGGGAGATGTGATGCCCCTAGTGGAAGATGGTGTGCCCCTAGTGGAAGATGTGATGCCCCTACCAATAGATGCAATGCCTCTAGTGGAAGATGTGATGCTTCTAGTGGAAGATGTGATGCCCCTAGTGGAAGATGTGATGCCTCTACTGGAAGCTGTGATGCCCCTACTGGAAGATGTGATGTCCTTACTGGAAGCGGTGATGCCCCTTGTAGAAGATGTGATGCCCCCAGTGAAATATGTGATGCCCCGAGGGGAAGATGTGATGCCCCTAATGGAAATGTGATGCTCCTTCTGATGGATGTGATGCACTAGTGGAAGATGTGATGCATCTGCTGGAAAGGGATGAACTTATTGGAAAATATATGATGTCCCTATTGAAAGGTGTGATGTCTTTATTGGAAAATATATGATGTCCCTATTGCAAGATGTGATGTCCCTTCTAAAAGATGTGATGCCCGGAATGGAAGATGTGATGCTCCTGCTAGATTTGATGAAAGCTCAGGTTGAGTTATTTGGGGCGAGCAAATAATTGTCGTGCTGCCCCTTTTGTATCGCTGTAACTAGAGGATGGTCAACCTGTTCAGTGGTTCACCCGTTAACCCTATTAGTGTCGGGGTTTGGGGGGGGGGGGGGGGGGATAAAACGATACCCCCAAAGGTTTTTCCGCTCCTGCCTCCAAACGAGTACCTAAAGATACGGCCATCAAACTTTTTGACTTTTCCTAAATACTCATTGGGCACATTTTAGCACAATGCTAAAAAATTGGCTCACCAGGGGCGGCATCAGGCGTGTTTTTTTTTTTGGGGGGGGGGGGGGGCATGTTTTGGTTGTCAGCGTGTCTCGGCTTTCAAAGGGAATTTTCCCCCCATTCCCATTATCTAACCGTTGTAGATACGAGCTTACGACTTGCATGTCTTTTCTTGCTGCTCTATGTAGACATGTTGAACATTCCTTCAGTTTTTTTTTGGGGGGGGGGGGGGGGGGGGGGGGGGGGGGGGGTATTGCGCATGGTACATCCAGGAACGAGTTTTGGGAGGCATTTTGGGTCACTGGCATTACACGGAAATCTGACAGATAATAATTTCAAACTCAGTGAACCTTCTTAGCTATCCTTTGCGCACCTTGCTCGATTTTCCTTCCATTTTTGGGTTTCCCACAGGCGACTCCAGGGACGACGGATTTTTTTTTTGTGGGGGGGGGGGGGGCATATGTTTGACTCCGTACAGTGTACACACACATTGTGTTTAGTGACTCAAAACGATATTTTTCAGTGGATTATCTCGTACAATATCATCTGCATGTATCACAATTGTATTTTGTGGCATAGGCGGTCCCAGGGGTGGGCGCAAGCGCATGGCCCAGTGTTACGGGCGGCTCCAGGGATGAAATTAGGGGGAATTGTGGACCCACGACGTGTAATTACATAACAAAATATATCAACTTGAAACTTGATGACCTGTTATAGCAATACCTTTTTTACGTTCCGTTTTTTCATTTTTCGGTTGCCCAAGGGCGACTCCAGCGACAGATTTTTGGAAGAAAGCAGAATGGCTGGATCCATCTCACGTCACCAACAACGACGGCAGAGCGCACACCAGGGCCGTGCGGCGGCCCTCGTACCGGCACGCACGTGTGCGTCGCCTCCCGCCCCAGAGGGTTTGTTGCCCGGGGCACCCGGGGCCCAGGGACCGAGGCAATCAGTCAAAGGGGAGAAACCGATCACACTAGTCCCCAGGTCAAAGAAAAGCATGCAAACACCTTCTATCCAGCAAGGCGACGCGCTAAAAAGCTTGTTCAGCGAGCAACAAGAGCTTCCTCAATTCCCCTCTCCTTCCCCTCCTGAGCACGCCACTGCAGAAATAAAGATTTACATTTTTTTTTTAAACTTTTACATGCATACACAATACACATGTAATTGTAACCAGCAAAACGTAAATCAAATCGGCAAAAATATTATAGTGACATCTTTAGTACCCCTTTTGAATTGCCTGGGGACGCCATTGGGTTAATCTCCCCAAACTGTTAAAAGGATTATATGTTAAAGCATACAATTAGGTGGCGAAATACATCAATATGAAACATTGCGTTCAAACAACGTATCATGGCAAAAAATATAAAAATGCATGTTTTTCCCCAGTTTGTTCTACCTGTATCCGCCCCCCCCCCCCCCGCCCCCCCCCCCCCCCCCAGGACAATTTTTATTCTTCTCATATTTGTGAATAAAGGAATGTAGTCGAAGCTGCAGGGAATCGAATGCCGCTTTCCCGGAGTGAAACGGTCCAGCGGTTTCCGAGATACGATGGGGGCTGAATAGCCCCCGACAGTTTGGTATTTTTTGTTTAACCCGACAGTAATATGGTTAACACGCCCACCAATGGGGGCGGATATCCGCTCACCCGGAGGTTTTTCGTGAATCGCTGACAAACGGCGGCGCGCAGCGCCGTCAAATTTGTTATAGTTATTTGGGCTTCAATTACCCACATTGTGTAAACTTTTCAACCTCGGGTCATCTCAGGTCATGTCAAAAGGTCACGCAAGTGACCCCACCTCCAAATAAGTTTTTGAAAGTTTGTGTTCGTGCCAAAGCTACAGTGTTTAACCAAGAGGTTTGAAACTCACAGGCCTAAATTAGGTCAAACGTACCTGCAATTCTTATATCTCGGATGTTGTATATCGTTGACCTAAGGTAAGGTCAATGACGTGACCTAAAACTGGTTTTACCTTATTATTAGTCAACGGGGAAAAATGAAAACGCGTATAAATCCATAGGAATTGGACAAATTTGACCAGTTTTCACCAAATCCACCATTCTTGAGCCAAATACAAAGACCCATGTCACATTTTTGTTCTTTGACCTCTACGAAGTCAACTCAGGTGACCCCGATGTCACGTGCTTTTTTCTTCAATAACTCCTTACCAAATCAAGTTAGATCAATTGGATTTTTACCATTGTGTTTGGCTCGTCAAGATGATGATGATTGGGAGTTTTGGGCGCATCGACTACTTATGGTCACTTGGCGCCCAGTCGTCGAGACGCATCGATTGATGTAAAACTTGAAAAACTGGCTTTACCTTGACCTGACCTAGGCCAGGTCAATTTTTGGATATGACCTAACCAAGTCACCCGATATACCATTCGATGCGTCTCGACGACAGAAACACAATGGTGAAAACTGTATTACTTAATCATGCTTTTGTCAAAATTATTCCTGAAAACAATTCGGCGATATTTAGAATGTTTCAAGTTCAATGTCCTCTGCTGACCTAACTATAGACATCAAATCAAATCTGATGAGCCTTAGTGACAGCAAATTCAATTTTATTTCGACCTCCTTTTCCGCGCGTCGCTAGCTTTTTTAGTTCTCGAGATATAGACGGCTATGTTAAGGGTACCCATATACGGCCGAAATTTGAGATTCGGTGATCTGACCTAAAATTTACTTAGTACTTTCGATAAAGCATGTCTGAAGCTATCTAAAGTTTGTTGCGCGTGTCGCTACGTTGCGTGGGTTTCTAGGGCCAGGTATCCGTGCCTTCGTCGGTTCGATGTTGACGGTGCGCGTGTTAAACATGAACATTTTTAGAGAAAAGGCCATTCTTGATGACCAAGGTACAATTTTAGTTCAACGGTCCATACCAGGTTAGCTGAGGCCAGGCGAGGTCACCGGTGCTTTTTTTGACAATAACTTATGAAAGACAAAGGAATGCAACTGACACTGTTGTGCTCGTTTCGTCGAGATGCGTCTCTCATTACGCAACATCAACTACCTGGGTCACCAAGGACAACATTAAAATCATTGTCATATCGTTATTGAAACCCGGTTTTCAAGACGATATTTCCTTTTGGATAACGCATTCAATACTTCGAATACAATACGAAAACTTACAGCGGTCAGCAGAAAACAGATACTGTGTGAAAACTGCGTTGAAGTGTGTCTAAGTGACTATTTAAGACTATTTACTATTTTGTTTAGTCTAAGTGACTATGATTATAAGATAACTATTCATAAAATCCCTAGTGATGCCCCTTCACCTGATGATGCCCCCATTGTGTGATGCCCCTGTCGGAAAATGCGGTATGCTCGAAAAATCCTGGCTACGCCCCTGCCGACGATCCTATAAAGTTAACAGCCATTGGAAAAAGTGGCAATACAATCGGAAGCTCATCGATGCACATCAACGGCTGCCTAGTTAGTGGTTGCGACCCTCAATTTGTTAAAAATTGCTTCATTTATTTTCAACATTAGGAGTTTTGTATAGTTTTGTCTCTGGCTGTACCTATATAACACTATGCTTTATATTCTCATGAAAAATAATAATTTTTTCCCCCAATAATTAACAAACAATACAAAAAACTGGCAGTCAAATCGGAAGCTCATCGATGCAATCAACGGCGACCTACTTAGCGTCGGCGATTTGCTTACAAAGACATTGTCATGCTTCTCGGCCACTGAACTCTATAACATGGAACGCGCATTGGCTGGAAGACTGGTCTAATGCCGGCTGCTATCTTGCCGGTACCAAAAAAGCGGCTGGGCGCGCGGCCGCCCGTGTTAAAGGATAGGGAGGCGGGTACCCCGGCTGACGTTTGACAATATATTGAGCGAACTACTTGTGGTATCCCAATATTACTACCACTGCAACGTTCCAAATTGAATGGAGAATGATTCTATATGCTCATATTTTTTCATGAAAAAAAATGCGAAAAATATGAACACCTAGAATAATTTTCCATTCAATTTGGAACGTTGTAATGGTAGTCATATTGCGCTACCACAAATAGTTCGCTAAATATATTGTAAAATGTCAGCCGGTGTACCCGCCTTCCCATCCTTTAAAGGGATTATACGGGTTTCCGTCCTGAAAGTAAATGCACTCTTTTGCAGTTGTATGAGCTTTAAACACGTTTAAGACATATAATAGGGACCTCAATGTTCATTTAGTCCATTATTTCAGCAATTATCAGCGTTAAAATTTGGGCGTTTTTCGAGACTAGTATCAGATAACGGGTACTTGATCGGTACTACTGTCCACCACTTTTATCTTAAGATCAATTTTAGAGTTTTAAATTATCTACAAGTCCTACACTGGATCACAAAATTATTATGCAATTCAAAACTGACGGGACTTTGTATTACTACACACTGTTCGTTGAGGTTTTGGGTTGTTGTGGTTTTCTTTTCTCTGGCCTTTAGCGTTGAGAATTTGGTGGTGGCGTATTCATTTTTTGGCATGAAAATTCATGAAAAATATATAATTTTATGGGAAAACTAGGTAACTGCTGGTGTCGTTGGAACAAAACAAGTTTATTTTCTTTCAAATATTGCTTATTTTACCGGAAATATGCCATAAGTGAGGTATTTTTATTAGCATAGAAGAGATGACTGGCTCTGCCTCAGCCGGTCCTGCAAAAAATACGCGGTGGCATCACCGCGCACTTTGGAATGTCCTTACGTGCAGAAGAGGTCATTTCCAAAAAAATGTGGCTACCGTGGGAATTCTACCACCTTTATAAGTACGTTTTACTATGTAACTCAATTATTATGGGAAAAACCCGTATAATCCCTTTAACACGGGCGGTCGCGCGCCCGGCCGCAAATTCCCGAAATATAACGACCATTCGCACCAATTCATTTGATTGGTCGGATTCACTTGGATGTGACGTCACAGTGACGTCACAGTCTTCCTATATACCCTGTCATGCACGATATCGTGTGTACTGTGCATGGTGAGGTGTGCAAGTGTATGTAGTGCGTGCAAAAATACATGTCTTTCCAAATTGCTATTAACTTCTATTGGCGCGCCTAGACAGGTAATAGAAAACCGAGGTTGAAATGCAAACGTGATTTCTGCTTTCTAAACACAGTTGTCGCACGTGTCAACTGAACTGACTAGTTCCTTGCTTGTTTCGTGGAATCTCTGGGTGGAAAATTACGTATGTACCGAATGAAAACCGGAAAATCCCCATACCATGGTATATTGCCGATCACGTAGCTACCTCCACTGAGACAAACTCCAACTCTGTATTCAAAATTGAACGGCCTTACCTTCTAATATTACGGATGCGATCGAAATAAATACGTATTATCGAAATATTCAGCGAATAATTGTCTAACACTTGCTATTTTTGTCGCTCGCCTGTTTTCAAGTATAAACAAAGCAATATAAATATAATACAGACGCCAAATATTGGTACCTACTGTTGCCTACCGACCTGACAACATGTAAACGGAGATCAAATGCACTTCTGCCCGACGACCCCGCCGTGACGAGAATAAACTATATGTTTAAAATGGTGCGCACGGAGGCTAAGCGCATCCACACAGCGATCGCTTCGATTATTGTCGCGGCCCAGCATCCCTTTCAGGAAGGTGCCAACCTCCCCCGGTGGTATAATGGACTCGCCCAGAAGCTATGACGTCATCTCTAATTCCGAGTGCGAATGGTCGTTTTTTATTTTATAAATTTAGTCCGAATGTTTTTGAATGGATGGATTTCCGAGATCAGGCCACGCGCTAAGCATAGCTTGTTGCGCAGGGCCTGACCCCACCAACCGATCAAGCAATTCCTGGCGTCCGGCAGAATTTAGAAGTGAAAGTTTTACGTGCCCGACATAACTGGACACGGTCCGCCCGCCCTCTGACGTCACCTGACCTTGAGTGTGACCGCTGCCACCGGCCACAGGCCATCCCAGTCAAGGGCAAATAGCGAGCGCCGAAGCGACTCGAACCCGGGCTGCCACTACCGGGTGAGGCCAGAAGCCCGGCGCTCTCCCAACTGAGCTACAGAGGCGAACGTTACCCACACTACCCTTTAAGTCTACAGAGGCGGACACTACCCTTTAAGTCTTCGGGAATTATACTTCGGGAATTTGCCGGCCGGGCGCGCGGCCGCCCGTGTTAAAGGATGGGAAGGCGGGTACACCGGCTGACATTTTACAATATATTTAGCGAACTATTTGTGGTGGCGCAATATGACTACCAGTACAACGTTCCAAATTTAATGGAAAATTATTCTAGGTGTTCATATTTTTTTTAGCATTTTTTTTCACGAAAAAAATATGAGCATCTAGAATCATTCTCCATTCAATTTGGAACGTTGTAGTGGTAGTAATATTGGGCTACCACAAGTAGTTCGCTCAATATATATATTGTCAAACGTCAGCCGGGGTACCCGCCTCCCTATCCTTTAACACGGGCGGCCGCGCGCCCAGCCGCTTTTTTGGTACCGGCAAGATAGCGGCCGGCATTAGACCAGTCTTCCAGCCAATGCGCGTTCCATGTTATAGAGTTCAGTGGCCGAGAAGCATGACAATGTCTTTGTAAGCAAATCGCCGACGCTAAGTAGGTCGCCGTTGATTGCATCGATGAGCTTCCGATTTGACTGCCAGTTTTTGTGTTTTTGTTTATTTTTTTTTGTGAAAAAAGGATTATTTTTTCATGAGAATATAAAGCATAGTGTTATATACAGCCAGAGACAAAAAGCGCCCATTCAACAACGCTGAAGAGATGGATACAAAAGCAACAGATGTGTCGCTTTCTAATAGTGGAGGGAAAATACCGATCATGAATTTCTCAAACTTCCAACTATGAATTAGGGAGTAATTTCCTTTATTCTTAAATTTAGATCACATAATTGTAATACCATAACGGTAGCCAAAGAAATTGTTGCTAACAAAATCAAAAGGTCATTATTTCCCTTTAAGCGAAGAGTTCTGTTGTAAATTTTAAGGTATAAAAAGAGGCAAACAGTGAGGCTAACTCGCCAAACAATTTAGTGCGCACCTTTATAAAACATTATTGATCAATCCAGTACAAAATGTGTGAAAAGTACCTATATGTTATGCCACATTTTACTTTCCCTCCAGGTTAAAAATTGCGAGTCATGCCTCATGAATATAATGCGAATTGCTGAGGATAACTTTTCAAACTTCATTTGACATCGATCCGTGTATTTTTGTTGTCTAATATACTCATGTCTGTCATAAAAAGCTGAAGCATAAAAAGCATGGGAGGAAAGGTGCACGTCGGATGTGAGATGGTGGGTAACATGCTGATCATTCGCACTGACTTACCAGTCGTAATAAAGTCCCTTTCTACAGCCACGCCTACCGACATCTGCACATTTGCATTCTCAGTCATACTACAGCCTACGCCATTATACCCCTTCCCTATCCAAATTGACGCAAAACAAAAATGTACAAATACACACACGCATACATACATAAGAAAAACTGTAAGACAATCACAACGTAAATGCTATATAAAAGATTAGTCCGATTACGATTTTTTCATAGCAGAAGCTATGCGCAACCGCTAAGCTAGCATGAAATGCTTTAATTTTACAACAATTCCTATAGCAAGGTAAGCAGAGACTGTTAATAATATATTTGGAAGACAGGCATTTGCATATATAAGCTCACATTGGTCGAAACTTTCATTCCGGTAAAAGTTACGAATTGAAGCTACAGACTAAGTTATGCAAACATATCTCATATAAGGTTCGTTTTAACTGAATAACTGCTATCTCAGTTTTCGTCGTCTACAAACTCTTTCTAAAACGATGTTTTCTCCAGCAGAGGTTTGTGACGACAAATGTGAAAACATGTCTAGTTCACCTAGGTACCTATTAACAACTTACAACTACCATACGTTGTAAATTGTTTGTAACGTTTGTCAAACAATTTTCGCCTACGATTCACAGTCTCACATTTTTTTATCTCTAAAGTTCGCGTGATTGGACGCTTTGCACTAACATGAACATATTAAGAATAGGCTGGCATCCGAAACAATAAGATAGATAATCGCAAAGCAAAGCAAATTAAAAAAGTATACATTTGGTGAGCTATAAACATAAGTTCCAGGAAACGTGTTGTCATTGCTTTTATGCATTACAAGTCAGTTGCCTGTTGATTGCAGTTGCAGACAATATATTTCTTCTCGCACATATCGTTGCACAGCGCCAAAGAAGATGGTTTACTTTCATCCGGAGGCCATGCCATGTCTGATGTGCGCGTGACTCTTCTGCCCAGCATAGCGGTCCGGCCAAGGGTGACGGCAGCAGTCCTCCACCGAGAGGCCTCCCACGTTCCAGCTGGCAGGGTTTCGGCGGTTCGGCGGGGCCGGCGCTCAGAAGTTCTCGAAGTGATGCTCGAAGGTGGCGCCGCTGCCGCGGTTCATGGCCTGGCAGCCTCCTCCACCGAGCGGGTCATGGGCGGCGGGCCGCACGAGAACACCCGAACTTGCCCACCTGGCGGCGACCGGCGAAACAGCGTTAGCGCGAAACGCTAAGGCACAGCGGACCAAACGCCCAAACAGATGGCAACAATACAAAACACCTGCAATACAGAATTACTGAGTACGAACCACTACACTGACAGAAGGTGCCCATCACTGGTACAGAATTACTGAGTACGAAACCACTACTACGTACAGAAGGTGCCCATCCACACCCTGCAGTACAGAATTACTGAGCACGAACACTACTAACACTACAGAAGGTGCCCTGCAGTACAGAATTACTGAGTACGACACCACTCACACAGAAGGTGCCCCATGCAGTACAGAATTACTAAGCACGAACCACTACATACAAAAGGTGCCCTGCAGTACAGAATTACTGAGTTACGAACCACTACACACAGAAAAGTGCCCCATGCAGTACACGAAATTACTAAGCACGAACCACTACATACAAAAGGTGCCCCATGCAGTACAGCATTACTGAGTACGAACCACTACACACAGAAGGTGCCCATCAACACCCTGCAGTACATAATACTGAGTACGAACCAACTACACACAGAAGGTGCCCCATGCAGTACAGAATTACTAAGCACGAACCCACTACATACAAAAGGTGCCCCTGCAGTACAGCATTACTGAGTACGAACACTAAACACATAAGGTGCCCATCAACACCCTGCAGTACAGAACTTACTGGAGTACGAACCACTACACACAGAAGGTGCCCATCACCAACATTCCGAGACTGCAGGTCGGAGGGATCTGAGCCCAGCAACTTGTACTTCTGTACGAAGGGTTTCTCATGTGATGACCTTCTGAAATGCTCAAACGACAGCAATATAGGGGCTGATCCAGTGCACCTCTCACCTGCGGGTGCACCCGGCTGCACTCTTCACCTGCCGGTGTGGCGTTTTATTTTATCCAACAATAAACAAAAACAAAGCACAAAAAACTCGCGCCGCTACGCGGGCGCAAATCAAGACTCGTGTTCTTTTCCAGTACAAAAGGGTCTAATATAGACTGTACGCACTGGCGGCCGCAGGGCGAGGGGAGGGGGGGGGGGCATGGCACACCTTTGGCCTTAAATGGGGGGACATGTCTTTTGACACCCCTTTTTCTCAAGACATATTTTCTCGTTCTTGACCCCTGCATGCTGGTTCCAATAGCAAAAAATTAGTTCTCTCCAACCCGCTCGAAACCCCAAATTTTGGCGAAGCTTCGCGGCGCGCAATAATAGTTTGATCTCATGCACAAGATTTACTGCTAGTAAAACCCGCTTCAACCCTCAACCCCTCCCTCCCCTGGTCACGAACCTCGACTTTCCCTCTTGGTCAATTCTTCATCAGCCGTCTGGGCGCCCTTGACTGTACAAATAATATATTGCTCGGCACCATCCGCGGCACTTTAATGATGGCAATGGTACAACTGATATTGCAATACCTATAGCAATGTTGTCAGTATAAAAAGCTGAAATAGGGGCACACTAAAAAATATAGTGGACCAAATCCGTTGAGTTTTCAGATTTGGGTATAGGTAGGGGCACCACTGCAATTGATGACCCCCCATTGACAATTTTCTGGATCCGCCCGTGGCGCCCGCTGCAGGGATCTTAGTGCATCTCTCACCTGCGGGTGCCCCCGCTGCACCTCTCACCTGCGGGTGCCCTCGCTGCACCTCTCACCTGCGGGTGCTGGCATCTCTCACCTGCGGGTGCCCTCGCTGCAGCCTCTCACCTTGCGGGTGCGCCCGCTGCACCTCTCACCTGCGAGGGTGCCCCCCGCTGCATCTCTCACCTGCGGGTGCCCTCGCTGCATCTCTCACCTGCGGGTGCCCTCGCTGCACCTCT
Source organism: Chirona hameri (assembly GCA_036785665.1). Taxonomy (NCBI): domain Eukaryota; kingdom Metazoa; phylum Arthropoda; class Thecostraca; order Balanomorpha; family Balanidae; genus Chirona; species Chirona hameri. The sequence goes on from JAXIVJ010005747.1 coordinate 70,817, forward strand.
CACCTGCGGGTGCGCCCGCTGCACCTCTCACCTGCGGCTGCATCTCTCACCTGCGGGTGCCCTCGCTGCACCTCTCACCTGCGGTGCGCCGCTGCACCTCTCACCTGCGGGAGTGCCCCCGCTGCACCTCTCACCTGCGGGTGCCCTCGCTGCACCTCTCACCTGCGGGTGCGCCGCTGCACCTCTCACCTGCGGGTGCCCTCGCCTGCACCTCTCACCTGCGGGTGCGCCCGCTGCACCTCTCACCTGCGGGTGCCCTCGCTGCACCTCTCACCTGCGGGTGCGCCCGCTGCAGAGAGCGCAAGATGGACGGCAGGTTGGGGCGGCCGAAGTGGGTGATAGATCTCAGGCCAGTGAACAGCGATTTGCCGCTGATCTTCTGAAGTGTCTCTCACAAATGTACTGCAACACCAATAAACCGGGTCAGGAACGTCCGGCGCATTGTTTATGTATAGGTACAACAACTTTGATTGGAAATGAGAAGGGCTAGATTAAAGGAAGTCGTGCCCACTGTTTTGGAATGTCAAAAAAACCATTTTCTCGTATGGTAAGTAGCTATCGGTTTGATTGTTGGATACGATGAAATTCACATATGTAGCCCCTTTAGTTGAATTTTCACTTATATTGTGTTTTGCTTTGTTATTTTTTTGATATTTATAAAAAATTTCGCCACTATAGTGATGCTATGTTAAACGGCGCACATAAGACAATACAATTGCGGTCACATCAGGAAGGGACAAGTTGTTTGCACAGCATGTTCTTGCCAATGTGAACTTTATATTATTATTATATATACTATATTAATATAGTATATATATATATATATTATATATATATATAAGTATATATATATATATATATAGTATATATATAATTATATATATATATATATATATTAACTATATACTATGATATATACTATATATATTATATATATACTATATATATTATATGATATATATATATATATATATGT